>SRMA01026217.1:120247-150989 GCA_007224835.1 Danionella cerebrum
GGGGCGGATTATATTTTATAAAAGCATAAGCATCATCAAACACAGTTGAAAAACAGCTTTGAAGCAACTTCTGACACATTTTGAAACATAATTTGCTGTTGCCAGGCCAAGGGAACGAAACTTTAGCACTAGAAATGGTCAGTATCAATGTTGTTTGGTGAGTAACAAGAGAGAAAGCTATGAGAAGAAGGTTCTTGCCCACAGGAGACCAATATTCCAATTGGGACCTACACAACCCCAAGTCCATTATTGCACTATAACCAAGTGTATCTGAATGCAGTGTAACTTGAAGCACCCAGGATTACACAGAATAATGTGAGTCAACTGTAATCTAAAACAAACAGAAAACAACATGACAAGTTGTCAAAATCAAAATTTGAAAGACTCCTTTTAAAAACATGCTTTTCTCACATGGTTCTGTCTTGCGGTTAGGGTTTGGGTCACTTCCACTTATGCTTAATTTGCATTGGCATAGTAGCAGTGAAGCCACCAACAGTAGTGTATGGGTATGGACAGATCTGCACCCACACCTTTTCTTGCAGGCTACAATCTCTCATGCAAACAGGAAACTACTTTGAGATGTCACCCATAGCTTTCTGATCAAGTAAGAGTAGAAGGGATATTCAAGTGGAGAGGTGTAGTCATATAATTAGAACATCTTGAAAAAGTTTCAGTAATTTATTTCAGTAATTTTATTCAAAAGTGCTAATTATATCATGTAAATATTTATTCACCAGAGATTGATTTAGATTGGTTACTTCTTAATTTTGCTAATTATAACAACTAATGAAAACATGAAATTCTAAGCTAATTAATTACTCACAGCATTTTAATAAGCTAATTTCACAACATGGAATTGTGAGAGGTTTGAGCTCTCCTACAAAACAGTGTCATATTAAAAATCAAAGTTGGTCAAAAATGCAATCCCATTCAGGTCAATGGATTTTTATTCATAGTGTGACAAGGTGGTCAGTCAGTAGGTTACAAAACCATTTGGAAGACTGCTGAATTGACAGAACCCCATAAGATAACCATTGACACCTTGCACATGAAGGGCAAGACTCAAAAGATCTTTGCGAAAAAGGCAGCTCTTCACAGAGCTCTGTGTTCAAGCAGATTGACAGAGGGGTGAAGGGAAATGAAAATGGAAATGAACAATAGTGATGTAAGGGAGATTCACAAAGAGGGGACCCTTACACTTACAGTCACAACATTATTTTATACTTAGAAAATGTGGAGGAAAAACATTTGGTTCATTTCATTTTTCACACTTTCGTTAATTAGTATTGACATAACGCCATATATATTATTAAAATATGGGATATGAGGGTTGTATTGATGTTTGGCAAATTAAAATACTGCAAAAATGGCACCACAGCAGGTAAAAATGTAAAACTATGCTCTGGTGGACGAACAGGTCATAAGGGTTAAATCATCAATATTGCCCCATTTGCACCAGCTATTACAATTTCTTGTCTTGCAGTGTTTTAATAGATTTTAGCTCAATAATGATTGAGTTATTGTAATTGAGACTTTGTACACCTGATTGTTTGTTGGTGAGGGACATACAAAAATTAAGAAAGAAAATTACCTGGAAACAACTCAACCTTCCATTAACATTTAAATCTACACTATCATTCAAAAGGTCGGGGTCACCAAGACAATTTTGTGTTTTCCATGAAAATTCACTTATATTTGCCACACAAGTTGTAAAATGTACAGAAAATATAGCCAAGGCTAGAAATATATATTTTTTACTTCAAACTTTGCTTTCCTCTAAAATACTCCATTTGTAGCAACTACAGCACTGAAGACCTTTGGCATTCTAGCTGTTAATTTTTGAGGTAAATTGGAGAAATTTCACCCCATATTTCTAGAAACCTTTCCCATTAGTTGGATTGGCTGGATGGGTACCATACGGTCAAGGTGTTCAGTGGATTTAGATCTGGTTTCAGATAAGAAGACTTTTCTTTTTTACTTTTCACTATCGCCAACTCACTGTAGATGTTGACACAGGCGTTTTGCAGGTACAATTTATTTGTGTTGCCAGTTGAGGATCTCTTTTTTTTTCAAAAAAAGAAAGACAGGAGACAACCTAGTATTTGCAGCACATGGTTAAAGCTGGGCATTGTTTATTTTGTGACTGCTGTTGACCACTTTACAACACAGCAAAAAATATTGATTTAAACATTCTTGCAGCCTCTCAGCTGACAATATTAATGGCCAGCTGTGAAACATAAACGCATAAGCACATACACATCCTCATCACCATTACACTGATGAATGGACATGGGTCATTACACACTCTGAAAGACAAGCTGTTAAATCTATCACTACTACCCTTTTAAAGATGTTTTAAATGCACACGTTAGATTTTGTTCCATTCTACCACCAAACTACAAATGTTAGGGGTGAATACGGTTTAAAGAGATTCTGCCTAGTGATCACATCTGTAGTTCAGAAGATTGTTCTTGGGCAATTACTTAGAAAAGTGCTGTCAGAGGAGGAACTAATAAGTGGATCCATCTAGGTGAGCAACTAGGACCTCAGACCACCACTTCTGGTGTCAAGTGTGGGTTTAAGCATGGGGGTGGGGGTTGGGAGGTCGGTCTTGGGCATTTTTTCGAAAGTCCTGGAGGAGGTACTGTCTGAAGGAACTTCAAACGAGATAAGGGGAGACCCTCTAGGTGCATAACTTGGAGCTCAGGCAAGCACTTCTGGTGTTGAGTCTGGGTTCAACCGTAGCTGTCCTTATTGTCTTGCCATATGACCTATGATTGGAAGAAATCTATACAAGACCTTGACAAAAGTTAGTGAGTGCCGCATCCAGCTCTAAAGGAACAGACGCCTTCTGGGTGAAGAAAACTCAGAAAAGCACGTCTGATGTTGCAACTTGGTTTAAAGGGGGGGGGGGGTATTATGCAAAATCTACTTTATTGAGCTTTATGCTGTGTTATAATGTCAGACCCTCATTAAAAACGCGTCAGTAATCCTTGAATCTCCTGCGATAGACATTATGGGGTACTAAAACACTCTGTTTTCTGAAGCCCCAGCCCTATTTCGTTGCTCCGCCTCTGTCCCCCATCTGCTGGTGCACCGCTCCTCCCCCTCCAGCTCCAGCAAAAACTCGCGTCTACGCACTAGTGAGAGCCAGGTAAACAGGGCGTCTTTGGGGAACCTTAAACACGGAACACTGAAAAAGGTGTCAGTGCAGGAGTGAAGTGGACAGGATGGGGTGGGGGTGGGGGGTGGCAAAGAGGATTGAGGTTTGGACATGAGGTTTACCCTCCATAGCAATCGTTAGATGTGGCTGAAATATCTTCACCAGTCCTGGATGAATAGAGCTGGTGAATTAATCGGACGGGGGGCCAATGTCTTGGGGTGGTTAAAGAACCAATGGCGACTGGGTGGACTACCAAGCTCGTTTGTGAAAAAGTGGTCAAAACGAAGCAGGCAGGTGTAAAAGCAGCCTCAGCCAGTGGTCAACCAGAAAAGCTTACCAGTAATATAATGGTCTAGGTAGAAAGCCACCGGTTCCCGTTAGAAATCTAAACTAAAATTAATGTCTTCTTTGCAAACAGCTGCTCTGGTGTGTTATGAATTGTGATTCATAGGTCAAACAATTATGCTAATGTGTTGGGTTCCCATATTTTTTTCTGAGAACATGTTGATGCTTTGTTGACTGTTTTAAGCACTGGAACTGACTCGGTGTGTGGGATAAAACATGTCAGAGGAGCCAAGAGGAAGGATTTGCATCTCAAATGATTGCTAAAAAATGCCATCCTAACTAATTTGCTTCAGTAATATACATACAAGTCTAAACCTCATTTAACTTGTTTTTGTGTTTTTACCGACTTTTCTCACTACAATTTTTCCAAACCGCTTATTGCCTTTTTGGGGTCACGGGGGTCTGCCGGGGATCTCCAACGCACATTGGGTGGGGTACACCCTGGACAGGTCACCAGTCCATCGCAGACAATAAATTGTTTGTTTTTCAAATATTATTTTTGAAATGTTTATGAATTGCTTTAAACCTGTCAGGGGATGTGGTAAGCAATGAACAGATAAAAACCAGATGCGCAACCTGGTGCACAAGGTGAGCATTAGCAGAGTCCAAACAATCAAAAACACACAGTGGCCCCTCTAATGCCCCATTGAGTGGTCTACGAAAACGTGAAAGAAATAAAGACATTAAGAATGAAAAAGTTCTCTTTGATTTGCTCCACAACAACCATGATATGAAACCTTTTGTATTTTCTTGAATACATTGGAATTAGGGCTGGGTGGTCTGATGAGGTTTTACCACCTCCGATGACAATTTGGCTGAACAGCATTTGGAATAAATGTTTTTTTTTTATATCAATAAATTCATTCATCTTCTAACCCACTTCTTCCCTTACACCCTGGACAGATCACCAGTCCATCACAGAAGAACATGCATTCATTGAACTCATTGGGGAGCCTCGAACTGGTGAGAGCCTCGTTAGGTGACACTATAGAGCCATTTTGCCGCAACCACTTTTCAAACCACAGCCAGATGTAAATTTGGTACCAGTTCGAACGTGTCTGTGAAATTCATTGACTTTCGAGCATACATTTTGAGGTCCTCAAAAAAGCAATTACATAAGGGTTCTACACACATTTGGTGCTCGAGCCATAATTACTTTTTTAGATTGAAAACAATACAGTAGACTACACACTGTGATGGACTGGCGACCTGTCCAGGGTGTACCCCTGCCTCTCGCCCAATGTAGGCTAGAGATGTAAGCGGCAGACCCCTATGACCCCCAAAAGGGAATAAGTGTGTTGGAAAATGAATGAATGAACTAGACTACACACGCAGACACTTGTTGCAGTTCATCCAAACTATTGGGCTCGGTTTTTGAATTTCTTGTTTTGGACTATTCAATACATGGAAATCTCTTAAAAACTACCAAGCATTTTAGTGCTATAGTAGCCATCATTTTCGACAGTTGCCACACAGTGTTTACACAGAATTTAAGACCATTAAATGGTGTTTTGCAGACCTTTAAAGATGGTTAATGTAGCATAATAAAGTTAACAACCATGATTTTGATAGTATGAGGTTTTTAAGAGTTTCGAGGTTATCGATAGCAGGGGTGTTTCTTGGGACTAAAACACAGCTTGAGCTTGGGACTTGAGCCTTGTGGCATCTTCACCACAGCCAAAAGTTACCGATGTGTAAAAAATAAGTATGTTAATTTGGTTGTTATAAATCGAGTAAAAAGCGATTCAAGCTGAATATTTTGAATGAAGCCTCTGTAATTTTACCACACGTTGTGGTAAAACGATTTGTGATTTTCAGTTTGCTGTTTTTCACTTCAGACAATGTGAAATAGATGGTGATCATCCCCACAGACTATATCAGGAAAAAATGCCCATTTTACAGGAGTCAAGCAGGACAAAATGAGCCAAAGTTTATCTTGTAATTACCTACAGAATAATCACAGACACATTAACCCACTAGAAGTGTTGATGTACCTTGACTGATTAAAGATTTAGGGCAATCATTAACTAAGTACAATTGGCACAACATAGATGTTATGTAATCTGATACAATTTGGGTGACAGTTTGAATCCATGAAGGGGCAGCTGTAGTATTTTTAAATTATATGAAATGTATTTTTGTTGTTTTGTTCATCAAAGATCTTATTTCAATGAAGACGTCATGTTAAAGTACATTGAAAAAGAGGATCAATGGATGAATCCAATGTTCACATGTGGGTCACAACACAGAACTCCCATCTAACACAACATTAAAAATGGATTTAAATGATTAATCTTCTTTTTCTGCCGGCTGTTTTCTTCAGCCTCTGAGTGAGCTTAATTTTTCTTGGAAAACCGTCTAATATCCATTGTTTCTGCTTTCCTCTCAAAGCGTCTATGGCTCAATCCAGCATGCAAACACTTAAGATTAGATCAGCCAAAACCAACGGATGCTTCACGCAATCCTTCTCTCTGATTGAAAGTAATTTCTTTAGGCTTCTCGTTAATCTACAGTTCTCGTGTATTTCTTCTGAAATTGAGTTATCCGGGGCATAAAAAAAACAAAAACGTTGAGGGCTAAATCACCAATAAACTTTTCCATCTGTCATTCTGAACCTTTTTCAAAAATGTCTAGATTATGGTAAGAGGCAATCTTTTGTGCCTTGTGAATGAATAGCTACTATTGATTGATTGGTTCATTTAATGAGACATGGGGTCCTCATGTTACCCTAATTGTTCATTCACCGTTTCTTAAAAAGGCAAGTGGGGCTTTTAGGTTTTGCTGAAGTCATGAAAGGGCAGAATATTTTGTGTTTTTATTTTTAGACACATTGTCAATACTTTTCACTTAGATGAAGATCAGATTCATTGTCTCATTCTTATGGCAAACTTATTCAGAAAACAATGATAGAACACTTTCAAACAGCAATGCAGTTGTTTTATGCTTTTATATTTTAAAAGTGCTGAGCCCTGTAGAAGCATTGAGCCCTGGTGAGGCGCAGAGCTCTTGAGAGGTGCTGAACTCTGGTGAGGCCCCCCACAGTGATATGGCCCATGAAGTTAAGGTGACAATATACCTTGGAGAGGACCTGCTAATGGACCCTGGAAGTGGGCTGGCGATGGGTCTTGGATGAAGGCCACCAACAGGTCATGGAGGAGAACCAGTCGTGAGTTTGGATGAGATGAAAGGGGACCCTAGGGAGGAGCCGACAATGGACCCTGGAACTTGCGATGGGTCTTGGGAAAGGTTGTAGAGGAGTTTCAGCGGCAAGTTCTGAAGAGATGCCGACTTTGGAGGATAGCTGGCAATGAACCCAAGAGGAAACCTCTCTGAATCCTATAGGAACCATGGTCTCAGGAGCTTCAGACCTCAAGCTGCTGGTGTCTCAGGAAGAGTTCAGGGAGAAAAAGTGGAATCTGCCACAGTGAGTCATTAATGAGCCAGTCATTGTGCACTGTAGATAATTTAGGAGGTGCAAGAAGGAGTAGTTTAAGAGGTTGAGGTTGAAGTGTCTTTGGGAGTGGGGATTGATTGCCGATTGGCTGTTTCTCTTTAGAACAAACTGAATCCCAACAACAGTGACATATCCAATATGTCCAGCTCAAACTGTGTTTTGAAACAAGGTTTGAAGTGGTTCTTGCTTTGGAGCATCTAAAACCAGTTCCCAAGCACAGCATGAGCTGATCCTGCTGGTTTTCTTACTAGTTGACAGAATGTTGTGAAGATGTTGCTTACACGCCAAAGTACATTGACAGAAAGTAGCTAGATGAGGCTGTGAAGTACAATGAAACTGGCACGAACCATTATTGCCATTATTGTAGTCAAACAAAGCAAAAAAGTGTTAGTCATAAATGTGAAGATTGATTGCTATGTTGAATTGCTAAACTCACAAAAGGATGACTTCATTGTTGATGTTTTGTGAAAAGTAATGAAAAGCCATGGTTCTGGGCTTGCTCTGAACAAATGTCATGCAGCATTCTAGCAAACACACCGTTTAGGCTAAAGGATTCGATCAGATGATGGGGAGTCTTCAATATTAAGATTTCTGGTTGTCATTATTGCTTCTTTATAAAGGTGTTGAGGTAAAGGTGGATTGTTCTATGAATATAACAGACAAGCAAATCAATAAAAGTGATGTCATCAGTGGCTTCATCAAAGCCCCAGGAGTTTCAGGTGGGTCAACTTCTTCAAAGAGCCATTTTGTCAAATAGATTTTTTGACTTTTATTTTTTGTCACGAGTAAAAAAAATTAATTTCTAAAGCATAACCTACATACGCGTCTAGAAACGGTTCAATACGGACGTCCAGCGTAGACTGGATCATCTGGACCATTTCTGCACTGGGACCACACATGTGGAAGTCAACGTCAAAATGTTTGCAGGGTAGTTTCCCACTTTTGTACAAAGAATGTGAGTTGACAAGGTGTTGGAATAATATTAGGACTTTAAATCTTATTAAACATGACACGGACAAACTGAAATGTTAGAACTGTATTTGTGAGAACGATGGGTAAACTGTAAATCCACTCAAGCCATCATTAGATATTACAGAATAATTTCCTGAGTTTGTTATAATCGACTTTAATAATAAGATTGTTATAATCTTTTTAATGATTGAAATGTAGTTATCAGTCGCCTACTGATATTTCAGAATGCATGAGATCATCACATGTGATGTCATTATTAATCAGAATTAAGACAAAAGGTCACACTTAGCATGTGCACTTTTTTAGACATGTTTCATTTCTTCTGCGTGAGGGGGCTGACGCGTTCATTTCATGCTCCATCACTTTTATTGACCGAAAATTCACTTTCTCTCAAACGTATTTACGTTCGTCCACACGTTGTTCAATCACCTTCTCTTTATACAATATAGATCCTTTTCCATTTAACACGGCACATCTCTGAATGCCATTAAATGTTTTATTATTTCGCAAAAGGTGAAGAAACCATATCCTGTGAAGAACCTGTGTCATTTCAGATCATTACCGGCTCAATGGTGATTTTAGTGCTCAGTGAACAGAAAGAACAGGAACAAGGCGTGAAATGGATCAATAAACCGAGCAAGTGACAGTCTGTGTAAATTGCTGCCAGATGTATGAAACAAATTCACAATGGATGTTTTACACTGATCACATGGAGAAACTACCAAATAAACTCATGTAATCGAATGAAATAAATGTGTCAATGCACTTTGTTTTTACGGTGTTGTTTTACTTAGTCGTAGCATTTGCTTTTACAGTGAGGGACGAAGTCCAAAATATTTTTGCTCAATGAGAAAAAAAACAATCTTATAAAAAGTGATGAACCTTAAGTTCAAAGTGACTTGCATGTAAAGAAAAAAAACAAAAACAAAGTTACTTGCACTTGAAGGAAATAAGTAGTTCATCCAACATCAACCAGCAAGATTTGGGTCACCCATTTGTCTTTTCAATCAATTAACCAATCAATCAATCAATCAATCAATCAATCAGGAAGAAAAGGATCCATTCCCCTGCCTGAGGCTCCACTCAAGGTTCCATCTTCATGAGAAAATGTCAGTGATCTCAAAGCAGCTGGCATTATAGCAGGCAAGAAAACAATGGGTAACAAACTATACTGTGGAGGACTGAAAGATGTCCTGTGCAGAAACTCCAGAAAGCACATGTGCAGTCTGATCTTAAGGCATTTGACAAACATCTGAACGTTTCATAGAAGAACTGGGTGAAAGAGTTTCGGTATCAGCTGTTTGGCAATTTACTCAATTTGCCATTTGGAGGAATGTTGATAGTGAAGTTACTCCATTTAGTATGGAGGCGTAAAGGTGAGGGGCACCTTTTTGTGGCAAAATGAAGACCTTTGCCCACACACAACAGCTTTCCCCATGTGATATCAGTCATAGTTCATTTACCTATGCATCTTTTTCATTTCATAAAGTTCTATAATGAGTGTATGGAACTTTTCCAGAACATTAGCATACTGGTATTATTAAGCTAAGAGAAGAAAGGTAGAGGTTACATTTGACTCTTGAAAACCGCTGTAAAATTGGTAAGTAATAAATATATGCAGGGGGAGCTTGAAGAGCGAAAGAATTAGCCAAGATAGTTATTTAAATATTCTCTACTGTTGATTAACATTATAAGTTTGCTTTCATCATATTCTGACACCAAATAATGACGTGATAATGATTTTGGATTTTTTTTACATCTTGACTGTGAAAAATAGAGAGACGAACATTTTACTACAACAAGAATACGAAGCATGTCAATAAAAAAAAGCAACAATCAAAAGATAAATAATAAGAGCATACCATACACATTTGTCCAGGAGACATTAGGCCTTAGCCTTGAAGCATTTATTTTTCAGATTATGAGGTGCAGTTAAACCCCCCAATATATATATATGTATGTGTGTGTGTGTGTGTGTGTGTGTGCGTGTGTGTGTGTGTGTGTGTGTGTGTGTGGTTGACATATGTTTGAAAAAGTTAGTAGTTCTAACTTATCAAAAATATGTATGTTTTATCTGATGTGTTGAAAATATGCATTTATTCTACCAATTTCCTGCACCAAGTGTCATATGGTGTGATGTGAAAGCATCACTTTATATTTTCATATAGGGTAAACATTTGGTATTTAGGTTGTTTCTAAATCATCTTGCAAAGGAGGGCAACGCCTCAAAACTTTCAAAATATTTTCAACAAAATATCATAAACCTTATGACAATGGTGAAAAATTACTTGTGGACCTTGTTGATACTAATTTCCTTGTGTTCTACTGATATTTATATGAATTGTGAACATCACACCATACGACATGTTTTATGTTTGGATCAAATATCCAAGTACAATCTTAATATAAACCTATGGTAGAATTATATATATATATATATATATATATATATATATATATATATATATATATATATTCAACTCCAACCCGAAAACAAAAGTGAACTTGTTGGGACTCAGATGTCCCTTTTTTTGGTTGATATGAAACCCTAGCCGGTTGAGGTGAGGAGCACCCTGTCCCGATGCTCTATGAACTGGCCCGGGAAGAGGCTACGCAATACTGGTAGGCTTTCCACTAGAATTAGAACCGTCAAAAGGGTCTGTGGTAATGGAGGATGTATACATGGAACTATACCCCCCCAGGTTCTGAACCGCCAGTCTTTTGGGAACAATGTTGTATAGTTCGGTGCACCTTTTAGTCAGAAAAATACACCAAAATATTTGCCATTTAAGCTTAACTGCATTTAAAAACTAAAATAATCAAGAATGAGTCCAGGGAAATAACCAATTTAAGTTTTACATTACTACTTGTTGTTTCCTCAAACATTGCTTAAAATGTTTAGATTAAATATTGTGATTTCAGTTTCTAGCAAATTAATCACTGTTAGCATTTTCCCCATCGTTGAGCAGCTCTGTTTCAAAGTGCTGCTTCAGGAGATGCCGTTTAAGAGTAGAGGGTTGTCGGAAATTCTCCTCACATAGTGAGCACTGATATGGTTTCTCTCCGGTGTGAATCCTCTCATGGGATTTCAGACCTGATGCATAAATGAAACCCCTTCCACACTGTGAACATTTGTATGGTTTCTCTCCGGTGTGAATCCTTTCATGATGTTTCAGAGTGGTAATCTGGCTAAAACTCTTCCCACAGTATGAACATTTGTATGGTTTCTCTCCGGTGTGAGTCCTCTGATGTCTTCTTAAGTGGCTCGATTGAGTGAAACTCTTTCCGCAGTCTCCACATTCAAAGGGTTTCTCTCCGGTGTGAGTTCGCTGATGAATTCTCAAAGACTGTCCATCTAAAAAACTCTTTTCACAGAAACAACAGACGTGAGGCCTCACCCCAGAATGAACTTTAAGATGAGCCTTTAGATATGAGGCCTCTGTAAAGGTTTTTTCGCACTGGTCACAGCTGAAAGATCTCAATCCGGTGTGAGTGTGCTGATGTAGTTTGAGCTCACTTTTGATTTTAAAATCTTTTCCACATTCAGCACATCGGAAGGGTTTCTCCCCCGTGTGAATCCTCATGTGTACAATCATTGGTGCTTTTTGAGAGAAACCCCTTCCGCACTGAGTGCAAACGAATGGTTTCTCTCCAGTATGAATCCTCTTGTGAACTTTTAAAGACCCGATCTGTACAAAACACTTTCCACATTCCGTGCATGTGAACGGTTTCTCCCCAGTGTGATTCCTCATGTGTACATTGAATTTTGATAAACGTGAAAAGCTCTTTCTACACTCAGAGCAGAAGAAACGTGTGTGAGATCCAGTTTTTCTCTCCCTGACATTGTTTTCAGCATGTGAAAAAACTTCATCTTCATCTTTCTTCATGAGATCCACTTTCTGAAAAAGATCCCCATTGGCCTTTTCCAGTTTCATTGATTCTAAAATTAAATAGCAAAAACACAAGTTAAACAAGAAAACACTTTACCAAATAAGCAAAAATACACACATAACTGTGGAATATTTAAATTAGAAGCATTTCTTTGCCAGTTGAGCAGTGCTCACCTATTTGTTCTTCTTTAATTCCGCAGGGTTCTTCTTTACACTCCATCATTAAATTATATATCGCCACTGCAATAGTTTGTGTTTTTCTCTCCTTCTAGTTCTTTCTGTTCTCTCCTCGAGCTGAGAGAAGCGTCTTCCTGCTCAGCCTGGTCTCTCTCTATGCTCTACTTCTTCTACTGATACAGAAACACGTGACGAAAAGGAGCCTTACTGCCCCCTTCTGGTGAAAGGAGCTCTACGGAAACTCATTACATGTACCCCATTTTTAAAAGGGTATCTTGTAATTATTAGATATGTAAAATTTATGACTTTCGTATGTCATTATTATGAGAAATTGAGAATTTGATTTAAAGTTTATGAGATAAAATATATATCGTTCTTGCTATAGTAGATAAATTGCTATAGTACACTTTAACTATATTTTGTTTGCTTATAGAGTACGCTGCCATGCATGTCACCCTGTGTTTCTTGGGTTACAGCTCACATCATAAAACATATGTATCATTGCTCTGTTTGTCAACCTGCCAAATATTAATTGTTTAATTACTCCAAGTGTTAATGTAAACTTCACTTACCCTCACTTATTATCTCAGATTCTTTATGAAACATTTAACTTTCTTGAACTCTATTATTGTGTAACTAGCCATCAAATTTTTTTTTTACAAAATGTTATAATAAAATCTCTTCATATCCCCAAACACATCGATAAACGTGTTATAAATACTTCCAAATCAGGGTTTTCATTAATTAATTAATTCATTCATTCATTCATTCATTCATTCATTCATTCGTTCATTCATTCATTCATTCATTCATTCATTCATTCATTCATTCATTCATTTGTCTTCTTACCCAGCAGCGGCCCTGGGTACAATAAACATTAAAGATAAAAGATAAAAACAGACGGTGACCATTTGCAGCAATAATTGATTTTTATAGTGCTGAAAATTTAAGTTAAGCAGATTCTATTATTTTGTAATCTATTTCTCTCTGTATTGTCTTTCTCTCGTTATATTGCTTGTGCTCTTGTTTCAGATATTTTATCCTGTATGTAACAGAACTTCCTTATTAAAATGAATGAACGAACGAACAAACGAACGAACGAACGTCTGGCACTGATAGTTCCAGCTCCGGGTGCAGTATGTGCTCTCCTCCACTAGGTGGCGTTGCTCGCGTCAGGAAGCCACTCAAACCTGGAGTATACGAGGAAGAAGAAGAGCAAGAGTCTTCTCTTTTGCAGTTAGTGGCACAAGTTTCATAAACGCAGAATTTGTTTAAAGAAGTGTTTTCGTTGTCCTCTTCTCCCTTGGTGGCCATGAAGCAGAAGAAAACTGCTCGAGGCCAGGGCAAAAAAGGTAACGCTACAATTATTTAGAGCTGCCTTGTTTTCACTATTTTGCTTCATAGATACGTTGCTTCATTTGAGTTCATTAATATAATCTGACGCTTTGGAATCACAGGTGGAGTTTTTAGTCATTTGTTGGCTTTTTGGTGTTCGGGGTTTTATATTGTTCTGAATAAATTTCAGTGAATGAAAGTATGATAGAAAGCAAGTGTTGCCATTATTTTTTTTTATTAGAAGAGTACTTATCTACCTACCTATCTGTCGGTCTATCTTTAAATCAAGTATCTGTTGGAGTTAATAATTCCACTGAGGGAGACATACGTTGAACCTGCATCTCTTCGGAAAAGATTTGGGATTTAAAGTTCCTCGAACTTCCTCCATCCCACAAATTGAAACAATACACTTCATTTCAGTGAAGAATCTTTTACATCATACTCTTCCATGGTTTATAAAAACACAACCATTTACAACTTTGAAACATTGTTGAGATGTAGCTTCACTGTAAAGGAATGATAGTGATCAAGTCTTCCACATAACAACACATCCTCATCTTTGCAGTACTTGAGTTTATTTTATAGTTCGCTAACTCTTTCCTGAACCAAGATTCAATCTAAATTGAACATAACGCTCCCAGCCGCAAACGTCTTTTAATGCACATTTATTTTTACCCTTTTTTAAATAAATTATTTTATTAATCTTTTGTACAAAACTCCTTTATTTGAAGCAATCTGCGATCATTAAACATTGCGTAGCACATGCATCTCCAAAATGCACATCTAAAAGCAAATATAACAGGTATTATGTAAAAAGTGCATAAATACCATTATGCTGCCTTATCAGTACAAACCTGTCACATTGCGGGGAATTCAGAACTCAAACCCAGGAGCTGAGGATAAAGTGCTGAGTTTTACAGCACAGTGGACACATAAGGGAGAGTAGGAAGCACAATGGACACAAGGCCGCTGTAACTGGTTAGGAATGTTGGAAGGCCCGGCATGCACTAATGCATAAACAAAACCCCCAGGAAGAAGTTCCACGAGTGTAACAGAACCGTAGTCTGAGGAAGATCGTTGCTGATGTCACTCCAAATCAAAAGCAATTGGAGCAGGATTCTTCTCAGTGGTAAAGTCATGTTTTGCCACCGGCTCACTGATGACTTTCTTGGAATGAGTTTGCATGTTTTCCCTATGCTTGCGTGGGTGTCCTCTGGGTATTCTTGCCCGAAGTGAGAGTAGGCACTGAGAGTAGGAGGAGCTTTGTTTTAAAACATGAATGGATGGTGCCTTGGTGATAGGAGGGATGTAGTATTGAGTGATGTCACAGTTTCAAGCTAAAGTTTTGGTTGGAAGAAAAACTCGTTTCAGCGTCTCAGAGTGGACTCTTTTGTCTTAAAGACTTTAACTCAATAGACAGAGCACTTCAGATGAAAATCTCAAATCAAACGTTCCTCCATCTTAGAGCTATGTTAGAAATTACTGCATGATTTTTTTTAATTGATGATGAGGGTGTAACTAATCATTAAAATACATGACATCAGCATAATCAATAAAAATTGACATCAGCAATCGTCGACGACGAATCAGTTATGGATTAGGTCATTAAAAGTACGCAGTGAATATTTTTTTTTTCAAAGGGGCCCTGTAGAGTCATTGTCTAAGGGGACGTCATGGCGACCATGTCAGGTTAACATGTATTTCAATTAAATCTCAAACAATTAATTTTGTTGCATTCAAGAGGGTGGTGCAAAGTTCATTTCCAAGGCGCAGCCACGTCTATGCATATCAATTCAATTTAAAATTTCTTATATAATGGTGTCTGTCTATCTGATCGCAGAGAAATGCATTGCATTGAAAGCCATATTAACAACCACTGTTACACTAGTGATTATCAGTGAAAAAAATCCATGCCTTAAACCGAACTATGTGCTCTTATTGGTAAAATTGAGCCCAGTGATATTTTGTGCTGGAGCAGGAGTCAGGTCTCAGCATGTGCAGCTTCATTCTGATTGCCATAGCACTGCCTTGATCATTTTTGGATTAGACTTGAACTGCGTCTGATAAAAATAATAATATTTTATGATTATTTGTGAGTGAAGGGCACTCTAGTGAATTAAGGGATCCTTAAAAACCTTGGTATAACAGGGTCAACCTGCTGCATGGTCAGTTGTGCTAGGCAAAGTTTCTTTGGCTATTACTGTTGTCTCCATATGAGGTCTCAAAGAGGGTGTGCGTACAGCAGCACTAAAAATACCCAGGAGGTTGTGCACATATACTGTTGCAACTAAACCAAAGACAAGTGCTTCATATGAGCAGAAGAATCCTCCACTTTGCTTATCATAGGCTTAAATCTCACAAGTATGACAGAAACCACTGCAGATGGAGCCAGAATGACAGGTACAGCGTTGTGTGGTTGTGGATGGTGTGGGTTTTTTTCTCTTGTGGAGTGAATAAAAGTATATTCAGCGTATTTTTCTCACAAGGTTATTGAATCCATTTCTGACGTGAGCATGAAGGCGTTGGTTTCTCTCGGGGGATTTGTTTGAGAGTTCTGTTTTAGGTAGAATTGGTTTGACTTTCTCTTGTCTACTTGAATATAAATACTACTCATGCCGGTCCTTTCATCCTAATGAAGCCACACCCTCATTTATGTAGTTACTGCCCATCTTTTGTTCTGCAGAAATAGAGGTGTTGGAATATGATCGCATATTTGCACGAGTGTTTAACACAGACGTCCTTGCCAGTGAGGTGTCTGTTACACGATCTCGGCGTCCTGTAGAGAAGCCTTTGTTCCCTCTGTGAGGAAGCATTCCTGCATGGCCCTAGCCAAGCATCACAGGAACAAATAGAAATGGGATCAAATCGTATGTGTAAAATTGGTCATTTAGGTTGTTCCAAATTAAAGACAATAATCTTTGTTATTGGTGGAACAAATAAAAACACCTTAGATGCATTGGGAATGGTGCGGTATGTAAGAAAAGAAACACAGGTAATCATGACCCTTGGATTTGGAGGAATTAGGTAATCTACTTTTCTTTTACTGTTGATCTTTTCAGAGAGCTGGCTATACAACACACAGTGATCTATGAATGTGATTGTGGACACAAAAATGCACACTCTTTTCTGGGAGTTCATTGAAGGGTGTGTCTAAGCCTTTCATGGTGATTCTGATCATTGAGTTTTTGCGAGCCAGAAATGACAAAATAACAGTGAAGAGAAACTAACAGTGCTCTCTCTCTGCCTCTGCAAGAAGTGGTGATCGCCATACAAAAGTGAGGGAGATTTCTAACAGCTGTTTCAAACCAGGTTCTAGAATCCCTCCAGAGGTTACGGCTTTGAGGGTCCTCCAAAGGCTGCATCAACCTTTGGTCTAGCCCAGGGATGTCAAACTCAATTCAGCTCACGGGCCACATTGAGACCAGTCATATTGTGATCTAAGGCAAAATACTTACCTAGAAATTTATTCACGGAATAATGTTTCTTAAAATCCTGCATTTGCACTTAGCATGACAACTTTCACTCTTTCCTTCTCACTATTTTGTGTCGATTCTGTTGGGTGAAAAATTCTTGGGATATCTAAGGCATGAAGGATTGTAGCCATTTATCCTCCAAATTCAGGAACAGCTTTTGCGCAGCGTTGTGATGTAAACGCCTTGAAATGGGACAGCCTTTGCGCAGCATTGTGATGTAAACGCCTTGAAATGCGCACTCGGAAGGATTCAGACTTTGGATTGAGACACAGCTACTGTTTCCTGAAATTACATTGCCTATGGACTTGTTGCACCACTGCATCTATGGATTACACTTGTTATTTCCTGGACAATTTCCATGAACCATTTGAGCCCCGAGTGTGTGAATGCGCAGCTAGGAACAGTTGACAAATAAAGCAAGCATGAGGAAACTAGCAACAGGTGATGATGATGATAGGAGAACATAAAGATGTGGTAAACAGGAAGATAGAAAAATATCATCATATGTGCAAACACCAGATTATGATGCCCAACTAGTGTACAGCAATTGAAAAAAAGTGTTTAATACATTAACTTACCCACAATCATATGCATGGCTACAAATCTAAAATCAAGCACATAGGCATGCAGTCTGCATTTCTGAAAGAATAGTCTGCTTTCTGGGGCCAGTGTGGTACAACTGTGATGAATCTGCAATTCTAGCATTATAATCAATTATAGTACAATGTTTGAGCCATATTGCAATAGGAGTTTAGCTCAGGGTCTTATTTGGTATTGATTATTTATTCTTATGAGGGGAAGATTGGGTAACAATACAATGATTCTGGAATATTTTAGCATTTGAGCTAGGCACCAAAGATTCACTGTTTGAGACAATACATTTGAAGTTAAGTCTAAAGACCATCAAAGAGGATTTTTTTAACTAGACTAAGATGGATAAAAGCTAATCTACTACACACATGCTAACACACTAGCTAAGTAGTCGCATGATCCAGTCACGCATCTTAGTTTAGTTTACTGGGATGGCTATTGCCGGAATGTCCTTTGTGACAAAGTGAAAGTTGGGCAGCCAAGAATGTTTTACCAGAAGGGATGTGAGACTTTTCTCTCTCACTGTACCTTTAGTGGAATTTGCTTCCTGTCCATTCCTACTTTGCTCTATAGTTCATGTTTGGACTCTAATATTGCAAATATGTTTGAAAAAAGTGCCTTGTTTCATTACTAAATGATTTAGATCAGTGGTTTTTTGAGAGTTTTTTGAGAGTTCAAGAATGAATTTTACAGTTTGAGATGAACCATGAGTTTCTGCACTCAAATGATCCATACTTTGGTAGTAGGTGATATGTGGCCGAGGGTGACGTCGCTCAGTGTGTGTATTGGTAAGGTAGTAACTTTATTTTGTCACATACACTGTTATATGCAGTGAAATTGAACCCATCTGGCTACAAACATAGACAAGGTGTTGATAGCCAACGTTGATAGGTAGGATTTAAGAAAGAAACAGAGAAATAGCTATACAGTGGGTTGCTCAAAAAAGATCCTCTTCCCCAGTGTCCTTCGCAGAGGGCAGTGTGGAGCAGATTAAAAAAAGCCATTGCAACCAAGCACATATAGACATAATACAGGAAAAAAGATTTCAGGAGGGGGTAGGGTCAGGGAAGGTAGGTGGGACCACTGCAGTCAACAGCCAACATTTTCCTGCTGCCATGATAGGCGCTGTAGTCATGGCCCGTTCAGATTACAGCGGTTGGGAGAAGCTGGGGGAGGCATAGTGTCCTTGAAGAAGGAATTCAGAGCGTCTCGTTTCCTCGCTCTCTCTGGGGAGTATTTTGACTCTTTGATGACCTTCGAGGCCAGGGGAGATGAGGGAAAGCCAGATGGAAGAGAAGTTGATTTTGGGTCAAAATCTGTAAATTTCCACAGATTTTTACTGTCCATCACCAATCTCCATTTTGGAGATTGCAGTCTCCATTGCTGGGAAAAGTTTGGGAACCACTGATTTCGAGAAGTTTTAATTTCACTGTCCATGAGTTGTACATGAATTTTATTCTGTGTTTCAGAGTCTCCGGTTGTCAACACCACCATTAAGAGTGAGAAAAGAGCAGAGGGCAACTCTTTCTTCAGCTGGATCCTGGTGCTGGCTCTGTTGGGTGCATGGTTGTCCGTAGGCGTTGTCTGGTTTGACCTAGTCGATTACGACAATGTGGCGGGTAAGAATATATACTTTTTATTGGCTGTCGACTGATTAAACGGCTAGTCTGATTTTATTTACCTTCCTAGAAAATTGGTATCAACCATCTTAAAGTGAAAATTTGGCCAACTATAATGCACACATTTCTAAAGGCCTCTACAATCCAAAGTTTTCGTACAAAGTTTTGTGCGAGAACATGTACTCAATGTGGAAAACAGTTCACCAGGGAAGAACATCACACAAGAGTACAAGTATGGTCATAAACGGTAGTTGGCGGTGATGTGTCTATTCCGGTGCTTTTTCTTCGCTTCCATTTCCTTTTGTTGATTGAAACTGAGCATACATTGTTGGCCATTGATGTGGAAAAACAATTATCATCACTCAAACTTCAACTGGGCAAAGAGATTTGATGTGTTTATTCTTCTTCCTCATATTTCTAGAGGAAACAAATGGTTATGATTCTACTCCTTTGAACTACTTAACTGACCAATCACAGAGTCTATGGCCCTGGTCTATGTGCATCAAGTTTTTGGGATGTACACGTCAAACTACACCGCTGGGTTTTGTTGCTTTTGCACGTCATCTGGGTAGGATGTGAGAAGGCTTGACGGCGAATCATAATCACAACTACAGGAGTTTCAAATATGCCATATAAAACTATGGGCGTAGTGTCCGTAATGTCAACCATAGGTTTCCAGGGAGCTAAAAGTCAACAAAGTCTCTTTACCAGTTGGAAATGTGAAAAAAGATGCTTTCACATTGGCTTAACGAGGTTGCCGCTTGGAAGAATATAGATCAGTAAGTTAATTATTTAATAATGTAATATCTTTCCTTTCTGCTTCGCAAAGGTGTTCTTGGACGACTGTATGACGCTGATGGAGATGGAGACTTTGACGTAGAAGATGCTAAAGTTATGCTGGGTGAGTTTTTTTTTGAGGGCAATAGAAGTGAACCCATTGGAATTTCAAACATGTTGCAGTCACTCTAGTCTTCCCCTTAGCAAAGTCATGAATTTCCAACTGAAATATTGAAGGCTTTAGAGATGGCTTGACAAATATTTTCACTGTGGAAGTTTGAGTGAAATGGACTCTGGCCTGATCATGAGATTACACCATGGTTTCAGTAATCAAACAACAGAAGGCAATAGAGGCTACATGAATCTGTTTATGTAGGAGGCATTGCTGCACGTCAGCTATTAAATGCAGACAGTTTGTTCATGGCTGTATGGAAGAGGGTTCCCGTGCTTTCCCCTAATGGGCTATTGTTGTGCTGATAATTCTAGTCATTTCATGGGGTTGCGTGTTAATGTTTCTCTATAAGGTGTTTTGTCATTGGTTGCTTGTCCTGGCTGCCCCTCCCTTTTGTAATGGTACAATTTAAACATCAAATACACTCCCAAACATTAACTGACAAACATCTCCCACTCTGCTGTTCTTTCTGATTAGATTTTTAGAATTCAATAGTTGTTTGCTCTACAGGAAAGAAAGTTAATGTAATTGGTTAAATGGATGCCTTAGTTCCTAATTAACATGAATGGACGCGGTGCCTACTGTCCTATTTTTTACTTTATTATATCCTGTGTTTTGCAATTAAATATAAATTATTCTACTGTATATCTACTCCAGCACAAATAAATCATAAAAATGTATGGTATGGTCCGAATATCATGAAAAATAGTTTTGAAAGACTCGTAATTGCGGTGGATTGCTTCTTTCTGGTCAACCGGCTCATCACTGGTATGTTTGTTTGTATGAGGCTATATACATAGTTATGAGGTGGCACAGAGTAAGACCTCTGACACCACACAGAAACAGCAATGTGTGCGACACAATCACTTCTTGCAGACCCTTGGGATTGTTTTAGAGAGAGAGAGACTCAGACTCAAAGACAAAGCTTATCGGGACCTCTCTAGTAGAAACCTCTAAAAAGTACTGCCACAAAAGCAACAAATGTATCCTACCATCTACCACCATTATCTTCTCCATCAGGGCTCACTGGGTCTGTCCTGGAGTGTCTGGTCTTGCAGAGTTTAGCTGCAACCATTAAGGCACCATTAAGGGACTAACCAATGGATCGATTTCATTTTATAACATCTGAAATGTTGTTTTGGTATGTCATCAAAGTGGTTCGGGATCATCACCTACCATAACTATGTTCCCAAAGAGCAGTTTCCCAAAAGACTTTTTGACTGCACTGATTGCGTGTCATCCACGTGTTCTAAGACGCAGGTTAGTATTTATGAAAAATTACCTCCTATCTCAGAGACTTCCATTTTTTCTTTTAATATTTGGTGCCAGTTTATCAGGAAGTGATGATTTTGATGTCTTGTCTTCGGTCGATGGAAATGGTACATTATTTACAAACATTTTATGCAATATTCCAGTTTTGTGCATAAATTAAATCAGCATCTTTGGAAAGATGGCTTTTGCTACTCTTGTCTCATCACACACTGGGGAGGGAGGGGCTTTGACTCTTGATCGATTGAGATAAGGCAAGTTAAAATTGAGACAAGTTGAAATGAAGGCAGGATCAAGATAAGACAAAGACCTGGAGAGTGAGGTCTGCAGACCAAGACTGATCTCAAGCACCACAGATTAATGCTTTTCCGCTAGATATTCGATTTCTGCTCATGGGTTTTAATGTTCTGCATTTCTTTTCTCTGTAGAAAATGCTACTATGGCTGTCAAAGTAAAAACGGTGAGAAAAAATGTCACATTGGAGGGGAAAGGCATCCAAGAAGCTCACACCAAGCTTCCCCGTAAATATGGTTTATGGCTAGCATGGTTCATGGTTGAGTTTGCAGTTCAGTAACATTTGCATGAAACATATAATTATTATATATATTTTTTATTTTTGCCTGATGCTTTAACTTGTAAACATTCTAATGCTCACAAAAAGACTTGCAGTTGTTAAAAATAATCCCGTCAGTCCCACAACATTTCGGTTCACAGCATTTAACACAGAATGCATTAGAGAAATTAATGCTGGTGATGAAACTTTTACACTCTTTGTTTTTAAAAAATAATTACAAAACAATTGTGAGAGCCTATTTTAGTTAATATATAGTTACATTTTATATACTCTTATGATGTCACTAGGCTGTATTTTCAACTAGTGCGGATCTGAGCGATCAGTGTGGTGTGAATGAGGATTAAATCTGATTGCAAGGATGTATCAGTTGTTCCTCTTGGTCCGGACCTAGTGTGTCTCACATTGCCGGCAGAGTGAAGCCAAACTGTGGTGATTGCCCCCATCACACTGGTTGCAGAATGATTTCCAGCCAAAAAGCAGAACTTTCAGAAATGACATTACTTGCACGAACGATTTCAATGGTTTTCGGAAGTTATCTATAAAGTGAACAAGTTCAAAGTTTTTCTTTTGGTTCAAGTTTATTTTCCTGTGGCTCAGGATGGTTAAATTTTCCCTTAAAAAATTAGGAGAGACCATGTGATTGACAGCTACACAGACTTACCGCTGACATCACGTTGTGAGAAAGATCATTTATGGTGCCAATGATCAAATTCAGAGAAGTTGTTCTCAAATTCATATTTTTTTTACATTTTATGGTCTGGACCAAATTAAGTTAACTAGAGGTGTTACAGCACCCTTAAGCAGATACTTACATTATTTTTCACAAGATGTACCGGTAGTTATTATGAGATAATTGTCATTCTTATTTGATAATTATGTAGTTTTAACAAAATAATTATAGTTTATCCAAATGGATACCAAAGGATAGTCTGTTTTATTTCAGTTATTAGATTCCATTGAATGGGAGGATGTTAGAAATATAGGCTTGATATTCAGGTGTTGAGATTTGACATATTGGTGGTTTGTATCACATGCCTGTAATAAGGGCTCGGACAATGAGAAATCAGCATATCCTAATGTAAATTCATTATAAAAAGGAAAAAAAATAGTGAATGGCCAGCAAAACCAATTACAACAAAGAAACACTAGTGTACATTTGGTGTATTTTTTAACTGAAAAGAGTCAGAGATTTATTACACTAAAAACTTAATCATTATTCTTACCTGGCTTCCAGAGGATTCAAGAGAATTCCACCTTGGCATAAACATTCCACGTTTGCCGAGGTTTGTTAAAATGGCCTGGTTATTGAACCCAAAGTTGGCTTGGTAAAACGTAATCGCACACAGGAAGTGAATGGTGAACAGGGCTGCCCCATGCATGCACTTGCACATTCTATTCTGGCCCATCAGTGGAAATGTTTGCTGCACCCGGCAATTTTTCTAAATATCCGTATAGACACTTTAGATGTGTATGTTGGAATAAATGCTTGAAATTGTATTAAAAGGCATCAGTAAATTATCTTCACCAAATGAATATTCTCAGTTTCAACTTGAGCACCGTAAGAACCGTTAGATCAGTTTTAGTGCATTTCTGATTGCATGGAAGGGCATGTTTGAGAATTGAGGCTGAATTGTTTTCTCACTCGTTCTCAGAACTTCCAACAAGGAATATTGGACAAAAGTTGAAAACTGCTTTGAAAGAGCAGCTACGAATCATTCATGAGAAGATTGAAGCCAAAAAGATTGCTAAACTTGCCCTTGCTGAAGTACGAACTGTTTTGGCTGAAGAGGAAGAGGAGAGAGAAGCTGCTCGCGCTGCGAAAAAAGCCAAAGAAGAGGCGGAAACTAAGCGTCAAGAAGAGCGCCTACATGAACAGGAGAAACTAGCCAAAGAAAAGGCTGAAAATGAAAGACTTGAGAAAGAAAAGGCAGAGAAGGAAAGACTCGAGAAAGAAAGGGCGGAGAAGGAAAGGCTCGTGAAAGAAAAGGCAGAGAAGGAAAGGCTCGTGAAAGAAAAGGCAGAGAAGGAAAGGCTCGAGAAAGAAAAGGCAGAGAAGGAGAGACTTGAGAAGGAAAGGCTCGATAAAGAAAAGGCGGAGAAGGAAAGGCTTGAGAAAGAAAAGGCGGAGAAGGAGAGACTTGAGAAGGAAAGGCTCGATAAAGAAAAGGCGGAGAAGGAGAGACTTGAGAAGGAAAGGCTCGAGAAAGAAAAGGCGGAGAAGGAGAGACTTGAGAAAGAAAAGGCTGAGAAGGAAAGGCTCGAGAAAGAAAAGAAGGAACAATTAGAGAAAGAAAAGGCAAAGGAAAGATTAGAGAAAGGAGAAGGACCGACTCCAGAAAGAAAAGACTGAGAAGGAAAGGCTCGAGAAAGAAAAGGCGGAAAAAGAAAGACAAGAAAAAGAAAAGGCAGAGAAGGAAAGACAAGAGAATGAAAAGGCAGAGAAGGACAGACTCCAGAAAGAAAAGGCTGAGAAGGAAAGAGTCGAGAAAGAAAAAGCAGAGAAGGTAAGACTTGATAAAGAAAAGGCGGAAAAGCAAAGATTTGAGAAAGAAAAGTCTGATGGGGAAAGATCAGAGAAAGAAATGGCAGAAAAGGAAAGATTTCAGAAAGAAAGGGAAGAGAAAGAAGTGCTAGCCAGAGAAAAGGTGGAGAAGGAAAAACTAACTAAAGATAAGGTGGAGAAGGAAAGACTATCTAAAGAAAAGGCAGAGAAGGAAAGACTAGCCAAAGAAAAATTGGAAAAAAAGGAAAGGCTAGCCAAAGAACATACTGAAAATGAAAGACTTGCAAAAGTAAAGATGGACAATGAAAGACTACCCAAAGAAAAGCCAGAAAAGGAAACAGTAGAGAAAGAAAATGTAAGAAAAGAAAAGGAAACAATATACAAAGAAGACAGAAGACAACTGCAGAAAGAGAAACCAGAGAAAGAAAGAATTACCAAAAAAATACACTTGACACAATTGGGAAAAACAGCGAAAGATGTGAAAGACATCAAATCTCAACTAGAAAAAGAAGAAGAAAATGAACCTGACGATGAGGAGAAAATATCGACTCGAGGTTTACTCAAATCTTCAAAGAGAAGCAAGAAGTAAAACAAAGAGATCTGATTTAAAACAGAACGATGCTGGACCGTATACCATAACATCTCCATTAATGTCTGTGATCCTAGAGTGGTATTTAAAAAAAAAAAAACAAGTCATATGGAAATAATTACAAAACGTTATGTTGACATCACTTGGCTCAGCACTAAACTGACACAAATTTAAATTGTGAAATCGGCGAGAGAAGCAGTTTTAACTCTGTGTAGTCAGTTCTCACCACTTACTGTAGTCCTCTGACTGCTTGATGAAGAGCGAATTTTTGATTTTCAACTATATTCATTTTTGAATAAGCAGGAAGTAAAATGTAATTAGTGCTTGTTTTAGGAGAAAAATGTTTGAAAGTTATACTAGCAAAAAATGTTATGGATCGTTTTATTTTCTCAATTGCATATCTTTACATTTACTTGTTAATTTATGAATTTTATATAAATGCTTCTAATCTGATAGCAATATCACTATTATTGTTTTTCCAATTATTTATTTGTAATGGTGCTGCTCGTATGTGCTTTTGGGGTTTTTCCACAGTCAGTACCCTTTCTTATTGTGCCCATTTCGATGAGGTTCTAAAAGCAGTCTGTCAAGCAACAACCTGTTGATCACTGACTGGTCAGTTGTTGTGTTCACTGATAAATAAAATGCTACTGTATAAAATACTATAAAACACAATGCTATTGTGGTGCTAAAAGCTTTCTGAGGCAAGTGAAAGCTAAAGCTATAGTTCATGTTTCTAATGTTGTGTGAAAAAAGTAAGACTACCAGTAATCAGCAGTAGAAATGTTTCTTTTCTGTTTATTTCAAGTGTGCAGTTTTACTCCTTTTAATAGTTTTTATTACTTGGCGGAGGTATTATATTTAACCCCGTTTAGTTTGGAAGTTGAGTATGGACTGGTTGGTGAGATCCAACACTTAGATATATGTGGCAAGAGTTTCAGTATGACGTGAATAGTTTCGTTTTGATTTAAAAAGCACCAAAAAAGCTAATAATAAAAATATTAGTGTCAATGGATTATTCTATATGATTTGTCTGATCTAGCCCACAGAAGCAATACTTTTTCTAGACAATAAGAGTTCTAGCATTAGACTTTTATTAAAAAAATTCAAATTTTTTGTCAATTAGATTTTATGGAATTGATAACACTAGCTCTGCTTCCTCTCATCCTTGAGCTTTATAGTCCTAAACACTCCAGTTTCTATCAAAATCATGAATATCACATGCACTGCTGTAGATTGCAAACGAGTGATTCTGACATTGTCACTGATGTTGTGCCAGTCCAGTGAGGCAGCTTCTAACTATACTCCTGTAATGCTTCATCTATAGTGTGAAGGAAATCTGTTCTAAGGCTTAAAAACTGGAGTTTACTGTGAAACTTAAATATCTTTATTTCTGGTAACGCTCAGGTTTGTATTTTGACCTTAATGTTTAGTTTTCATTGTGGAAATGGACATGTTAAAGAGGTGTGAATCTAAACATTTAAATACTTTACATGCTCTTAGAAAACCACATGCTCATTAAAATCTCTCGTTTCAGATAAAGTACGGCTTAAATATCTTCAGCCAGGTCGACATGAAGCATGACTCTCAAATCTATTGCACTCACTGATGTGCAATAAACATTATTTAACTTGTGTTAACAGATTCATACCAATTTAAATTGAGTTTAGGAGAAAATAACAGTCACAGAAAGGCATGGTTTAGGAAATAAAAGCTAGTGTTGTGGTGAACAGAGGTTTTGTAGAGATTTTTTTCGTTTCTTTCTATTTGCACTTTAGGTGAGTAATGGTTATATAGCAAATACTTGACTTGAAGTAGATGAACGAGTATGTTATAGGATCATTTTTAGTGAATGTTTCAAATATACTTGATATGATTGAGAAATGCTCTGGTTTGTCTCTCTTTGTACATGAATGAGGAGTTTGGTTCCAAAAACACAATAAAAACCATTTATATATTAAAAAAAAAAAAACTGCTAGTGCGAAGTGTATTTTTTTTTTCCACATTCGAACAGAATACATTTTCCAAAAAACAAAATTCTTGCTGTTAAACACAATACTTGTAGTCCTGGTTTGTCCATTTTTTTTCCAAACCTTGATAAACGCCACTCAAGTTTTTTCACAAAACCTCAAAAGTCCATTAAACGAAACACAGCTCAAAGAAGATGAGAAAAATGATGGATGTTATCTGCAGCAAAAGTTTGTTAAAGTGATTCCACAAATATGGAACAGAATCAGGCCATTATCCAGCTGATCACAGTAAATAAAGTCCAGCAGTGATGTCCAAAGTTCACCGGCAGGCGAAAAGAGACAGTGGGTCGTGGCTCACTTGAGCGGGCAGAGGATAACTCCACAGTAAGTCCATTATCTGTGTGTGGGTTCTGACACGATTTAAGTAATCTATACTAGAACCAGCCACTTGATTCCATATCGATGTTGTTTGTTATGGTATTTTTAACGATTTGGATATTATATGGGAGTTTGCATTGCATTTGGGGGGGGAGGGTCATTTGAAACGTTTTATGTTTGTATGACTCTGAGATGTTTTATGAATGTTTGCAACAGAAAATTTTGATTTTCTTCAAAGCTAACCACTTTTTTTTTTATTCAAATTCATCAAAATGGAATTAAGGCGTTTTGGAAAAATCAATTTTTCAATTGCACCATGACATTGTTTTATCAATAGACTGAACATAGTTCACACCTGACATTATACAATGCCATTCCTAGTAACAGGTAAAGGACCACTTCGATGCGACAAAGAGTGAACATATGTTAAGCCAAGCACATATCCCGGGAAGATATGCTTTTTTTTTCAACGGCATCCCATTGCTCATTGATCAATATTGTGCAGTTTTGTAAGCCTTTTCTGTCTTCCCATGTCCGGATGTGCTGGCAATTTGAAATGAAAAACAGACATCACTTCATTTTGAGCACACGCAAAGTGCCACAGTTTGTCATTTCTCTTTTTATTCTGATCAATCCAATTTCAGTTTTACCTTTTCAGAGGAAATTGATCAAAAGTAAAAAAAAAATGTTGTGTGCCCTGACAATGTCATCGATAAGGATGGCACTTGACATAAAAGCATATAAATGTTCTGCTGGTGTGTACATGATATAGACCTTTAGCTGTCATTTAAAATGTTTTCATTCACATGTTAGTCAGGGTCTTTCAAGATGAACACTCAGACATGTAAATGTAGTTCTTTGGACTGTAACTGATTTCGTTTCACCTCAGGTTTGTGGGAGAAAGCTGTTACCACAGCCTCGAGAGAAATCCGCCCAGAAGAAAAAGGTGGGAACATGTCTTTCTTTTGTCTCATTAAAACAAGCTCAATTCCTAATATTTTTAACCCTTAATTTTCTCTACACCTTGTCTTTACATTTTGTAATGTAATACTGAATTTATTCATTTTTCAGGTTTGTGGTGGAATCACTGTGTAATGTAATTGAAAAAAAAAATCTTCATAAAAAAGGTTAATGTCTTCTTGTTTTAAAGGTAATTCATTTGAGCAAATTGTAAAGTAGTAAGAATTGCACAAAAATGCCCCAGACTTCTAAGGGTAAAAAAAAATTGAGGTTGAAAAAAAAATTAAATGTGCAATGAGAGCTCACTGCTCACAACTTGTCCCTTTTGTTTTGTCACAGCTTTATGAGAGCTGGGATACACTCTTTTTTTACACTCATTTTGTATATATTTTTTTTGTTTTAAAGTAGTTTACTTTTCTGTTACTCTCGTTCTACAAAATGGACTTGTATAATGGAATACTAATGGCAGTCTTGGGAACTTTTAAAATCAGATTTTTCTTTACCTTTACGTATATGTCAAAATTGGTTAAAAAAAAACAAAAAAAAAGTACAAAGTGGTGGTTGTCATCGTTTACGTAAGTCATCCAAATTTCAAACTTAATTTAAACACACAGCGAATTGGAAACCGATCAGACTTTGCAGGGCTGAGTTTTGGAGATGAAAACATAAAATCTCTTGGAGGAGTATGTTAAAGTATGACAAGCAAAATTTTATAAAAAAAAAAAATAGATGACTTCCTGTCGATGATTCATAGTTACATGATCCATATTACTTATCTTTAAGTCCTGGTACCCTGCACATGTACCAAATCTTATTTGCATACAACAAACTGATAGCGCACTATAATATAAAATGTATTAGGTGGCGCTACAGAAGCATTTCGCCATACCAAATTTGTGAAACCCAATAAGATGTACATTTTCAACATTTTGGTGTTTGGTGACTTTTCAAGCATGTTTATGCCATCAAAAATATGCCGCAAGCTGTCAAACAATTCTCTCAGGAATTACAATAGGGTTCTAAACCTTTGGTACTCAAAAACCCCCAACAATCTGCACAGTCTCCATTTTCTATGATGAAAACAACCTAAAAGAACCTGAGAAAAGTCACCTGGTCTTTCAGGTCCTCTACTTTTTGACCCGAAGCAGCTGATTGAGGTCTTTCTAGAAACCTCCAAGCAGGTCTGCTGAGGAGAACTGTAACTAAACTCTGCCGGACATGGCTCTCCAGGACCTGAACCTGTTGACTCCTGATTTATTCCATTGAATGTGTTTCCTCTGCAGAAGCCTCTCCAGAAGCTTCCTCTGCAGCTAGTGAAAAAGGAGGTATGGGATTAAATATTGTTTCATTTGTACAGTATATCATGTCATATGCTTAGTGAAGGCGTCATGTTCTCTACAGACTCTGAACATGTGGCTGTGCCTAATACTGAACCAGAAGCACAGCCTGCAGAAAGCCTCCCTCTTGAACCATCACACACGTCTCAGTCTGAGGCTTCCCCAGAACTCAACACAGAAAATGCTAATCTCTCTGACAAACTCTCCGACCAGACAACAACTCAACTTGAAGGTTGGTCGAGAGGCTTTTGAGTTTACATTCAGTATTTGATATACACTGCTGAAAGAGTACACTAGAATAACTCAACACAATAATGATGAAAGAAATATTCTTAATAAAAACATTGTGCTTGAATGTGCTGACAAAACCACACTAAAATTATCAGTGGAAATTAAATTTCATGTAGGTCTGGATTTGGAGTGGAGTGGAAATGAAGTGTATAAATTAAAATTGCTAAACGCTCTAGCAAGGTCGTTAGGTTGGCAGCAGTGAACGGCTTGTGTCTGTGCTTAAGTTCTGTTAAGGTGTCATTTAATTTTATCAGTCATGTTTTCCTAAAACCCCATCTGTAAAGAAAAATTATGTCTGATTCTGTGTTGCAGCCAAAGCAAAGAAACCAAAACTTCTCAACAAATTTGACAAAACGATCAAATCTGAAATCAACACTGCAGAGAAATTACGCAAAAAGGTAAACTTTTACCTGTAATATTGTAATATTTCGAGAAACAAATTGTAAAAAAAACCAGCAGATATTCCCAAAAGCATTTTGTGTTGCTTTCAGGGGAAAGTGGAGGAATCCCTTCGTGCTTTTGAGGCTCTTGTACAGAAATATCCACAGAGTCCAAGATGCAGATTTGGCAAGGCACAGGTACCACATCGCATGTCATTACGATCGATAATTTACCGTATTTTTCGGCTCATAAGACGCACCGGCACATAAGACGCACCCAATTTTTAAAGAGGAAAATCCAGAAAAAAAAGATTCTGAACCAAATACTGTTGTAAAATATTTTATATCAACTGTGTAAAAGTTAACAGCCAAACATGTAACATGAACAGACAGTAAACAGTAAAAGTAACAAAAAAAAGGCTGTAATGTTTTTCTTTGCCCCCACTCATCACTCTAAAGTCCACCATTCGTTATCACCATCACTGTTCCAGTGCAACATTGTCACTACATTACTAATAATAGC
>SRMA01026217.1:153755-268497 GCA_007224835.1 Danionella cerebrum
GGCTGTGTGCTTTGGATCATTGTCCTGCTGGAAGATGAACCGTCGCCCCAGTCTGAGGTCAAGAGCACTCTGAAGCAGGTTTTCATTCAGGATGTCTCTGTACATTTCTGCATTCATCTTTCCCTATCCTGACTAGTCTCTCTCTGGAATTGCATTTCCAAAGGAAACTGTATGCAATGATGGGAAGGGGTGGGATTAGCAGAGCTTGAGATCATTTAAAAGGCCAACTCCAAAATATACCGCTGTAGCATTCACATACCTTCTTAAACATCCTAAATAATCACAGCAAGTGGTAGGATTGTACATCTGATATTCCCTTTGTATTAGATATAATGCATTTTACTCATCATTACTCTTCCGCATCATCGGAAGAAGAGAGGGACCGTGGGAAATCATTCATTGCTCATAACTGCAAGTGGTGAATATGTTGAGTAAATGGTGAATTTGTTGCAGGGTGTGGGAAGAAGGAAAAGTGTTGATATTTGATGACTCCTTTGAGCATGAAGTCTGGCAGGAAGCCGAAAGCTACAGACTCATCTTTATCGTGGATGTCTGGCACCCAGAACTCAGCCAATCACAGAGGCATACGCTGTCACCGATATAGACCAATCACATGGTTTCTCAGAGACCCAAGAAGCGGTCAATTGCCAATTGAATGACCAGGTTACTGCAAGGTGGACAGAAACTCAACTACAGGAAAAAACAATGAGACCACTTGTCTAGAAACATTTTGAGCTGTTCTTACTGTTTCTTGCAGCTCTGGATCACTAGAAAACTTGACTTCTCAAGCATTCCATAGCTTAGTATTCCCAGAACATCTAGAAATTCACATTCCGTGGGTTTTTATGGGTTTAGAGAAGACAAGGTAAAAGTAGACATCTATTGGGTTGTTCAAAAGGAACAAGTGCCTAGTTTACATGAGATACCCGAAGGTCAGCATGTGGCGCTGCTGTGTGTCTGTGCAGGAACTCAATACATGTGAGTGTGAGCAGCCTCTGAACTGTGTGCCTTTAACAGCCACCAACACCCCCCCCCATCTTTATGTCAACTTGCTTGAGAATTTAAACATGAAATGTATTGGTTGAATTAATTCTTTATTCATTTTTGTGAAAAAAATAAAAAAAAATTAAAATGTGTACATTTGTTATGTATTACATTATTTCTCTAAATAATTTGGGCTAATTAAAAAAATACTTCTGTTCAAAGGCACTTTGGGCTCCAGTGTACTCCATTTTGTAGTTGTAGATCAGAGCTTTCTCCTCTTCCTCAACATTGCTGAAGCTGTGGAAGCTCTTCCTCGCTGGAAAAGCAAAAGGAGGATGAAATACCAAAAACATACATCTGATCCAATATTATCCAACTGCAACACAGTAGTGCCGCCTTGTTAGGCACTGTGCAAACAGCACCCTCCAGCTAATTAGAGAATTACGGTAGATTCCAGTTAGGGTTGCACATTTTTAAGTAACTAACGATTCGCTTTGCATCTTGATACACAGGATACAATAAAAAAACAACAACTATCCTTTAATTATAGACTGTTCAATTCATTGTAAGAAGCGTCTGGCCCGTTATTTATTTAATTGGAAATATTTCACACGTTGAAAAATATACAAAATTAACACAGTTACAGGTGTTTACTGTATTTCCAAGTGTTCAATGTGGAAAAAAGACTTTTTGTCACAGTCTGTTATATTCCTGCTTTTATTTTCTGCCTTTTTGACAGTTTCATATTTTCCTCCTGTATTTACTTCCGTCTCGGTCATGTGATCTGAGTTACGTCACATGATTGCTCATTTGGTTTCCCCGCTTTCTGTCTTTTCCCATCTGGCTTCCACATGTGTTTATATTTCCGCAGCTATGTGAGCTTGGCACTGGACCGTGTGTGAGTTTGTGAACAAAGCCTGGTCATTGGTTCATTTAGTTTATTCCTCCTCCTTTGGAGAAGTCTTATTTTATTCAGGTTTTCCATGCGAGGGTCTTTTTTTCTTTTTGTTTAAATTACCTGTATTTTGTGACCGATAAACTTTGATAAATATGACTATTGATGGATTGATGATTTATTGCAAGTATGTTGTTTATATGAGAAAATTTGTGTTAAAAGTTTAACAAAAATGTCAATAATCAGTTTGTGTAATTAACATTTTTTAATAGATTGACAGCACTAGTAGTTATTAAGATTGTTATTAAGCCAACATTGTTTATTGCTATGTCAATGTGATATGTTGGAATCATTGTTATTGTGTTCCGTCAATGGATTAGTCCTTTTTTGTTTGGTAATGGTAAAAAAAATTGGGTTTCATTTCAAGCTTGATCTTGTTTAATAATTTTTTTACACAGGTGTACCAAAAGCTACAGCATACCATTTCTGAGTAAACTACATGATCTGATGCATATTTGAGACTTTTAGTACACTAAAACATACTGACAAAAAAAATGTCTATAATTTAACTGCAATAAAAGAGTGGCATCTGTCACCATAACAAGAAGCAATCACTAGTTAATTTCACATAAAGGTAAACATTTTAAATCTGTGTTTTCGTTATGCATTAAGATAAAAATGTATGTAATTAATCGTAGGGAGGACTGCTGATCACTGACATCATTCTTTATGAGAAAAAGGTGGTGAAACAAGGGTCATCTTGTTTAAGGGTCACTAACCAGCCTTGGAAATAGGTGATTCAACTGTGTAGTGGAGTGGCCAGCACAATCCTTGGACCCTTGTGTGGAGTGACATTAAAAATGCTTTTGAAATGCAGCTAATTATGAATTGTTGATTCCCTGAAATGCAATATCAAAGCAACTTGAGCTCCCATAACACCTTAAGTGTGTCAAAAGGTGATCGCCTTCATGCTGCGTTTATAAGGAGAGCAACAACATACAGAACATTTACATATTTGTGATAATCTTTAAACGTTTCACTTAGTGTGTAGTGAACTATTAACATTCTAGTCACTTTTTGAAACCAATTCTTGGCATAAACAGATTTTGTATTCACTTTTTTGCCAAAAACTAGTAGTACTCATGACAAAACCAGTACCTTCATTCACAAAGAAGTCAGCCATGTAGAAGGTGGTTTTAATGGCTGAGGGTGAGTGAGGGATGTAGGGCCTGGTCCACTCAAAGGCATTTTTTTCTGGGTGCCACTGAGTAGCGTAAATCGGAAAAGAATATGCTGTGGATACAAACAGTAGATGCTACAGTGCTTCCTGTTCCTCAAAATAAAAATTTTCAGCAGGTCGTTTCATTACCAACCTTCCATTGTGGACACAAACTCCTTCTGCCCATCTGAATTAGTGCTCAGAACTCTGTAGAACGATTTCAGCCTCTCGCTTTTGGTAAAGTCCTGAAATAAAGCCTCATTTAATTTCACCAAGCTACCGGTAAGTGAAACCATGTTTATCTTACACGCAACAACACAGCGATCAGTGAATAGAGCCGTCTCTTCAACAGATCTTTTTGTGGCTATTCCAGCGCACACAGAGAAACAGGCAGGAGGTTGCCAACTCACCCTAAGGCACACACACTATACCCTATTTGCCATGTCTCAAAATAGCCATCTCTCAATCGAGAAACACCTGTGTTAAGGCCTCTACATACCCAACCAAATTTTCAACCTGAACTTTCGTCCAAGAACACGCCTCAATCCAACGAGACCTCACTCATCTGACCGAATGAAAAAAAAAAGTTTGGCTCTGCCATATCAGATTGGTTATTTGCGAGTAGAATGACCAATGAAAGCTACATAAAACAGCCTATCAGTGGTGCTCATTCCACATTTTCAAAGCAACTTCGCACACAAAATAGGAAAGAAGACAGAGAAAGGACCAATGGAACAAACACCATAAAGATAAAAAAAATGGCGGAGTGCATTGTTACAACATTTTCTTGTTCCAGAGGAAGAGCACCCTGCTGAGAAGCCATTCGAAGATTTGTCGTTTCATTCGGATTTGTGTCGAGGCCTTAAGATTTTTGTTCACGGACAAGTGTTGTCTTTTACCCGGGTGAGAAGACTGTGACTTCTCTGTGCCTCATGTATGATAATCCAGCTCACATGAATATTTCAGCCTACAGTCTAAACGGCAGTGAGAGCCTTCTAATCAGCTACTGATTCCGTAGTTGTATTAGGGATTTAAATCCTAGAGGCAGCATTGTCCATAACAAAACCCCACTGATGACACTGCTCATGGTAAAACCTGAGTCTGAGAAAAGTAGTCATGGGGGAGGTCTATTGCTCATAGATTCCAGGACCTTTTTGTTATCAAGGAGAGGAGCTATGGACTTTAACTGTGAATGGTGTCAAATCTCCTCAGTCTCATGGAATTGTGTGCCCTAGTTTCAAATGACTGGATATTCCCAGGGCTTATCCCACATTGTATTGCTGCTAGAGACGGTACATCAGAACTAACCGACCAAAAACATATCTAGAAGATGAATCTCCTCTGCTGTGCCACAGTGACCTAGGGCTGGATTGATGCACAATGCCATAGACAATACTCTCTGTAATGTTGATAATTGACAACATTTGCCACAACCTCCATGTCCATGGCAAAATTGCTCGATGTTGTCCAACCCTAATGTGACCTTTGACACATTGATCAGTTGCGATATCTGATGCATTTTCACTGAATGTATACAATGTGGACAACAAACAATAATGTACAGCGGTCCTTTTCGGTGAGACTCAATTGATGTTCCGAAAGGATCTCTGCAATACCTCTGTGGAAACACTCCAGTTGTGCGAGTTCTCTGTAAGAGCTTCAGTTGCCAGAGATTTTTTGAGCTCATCAGGGAAGTCTCTGAACATCCTGCCATCCCCAGCTTCTAAACATCAACAAATAAAAAAATAATTACCGTACTTTCTCAAAACTTGAAGCTAAACCAGTTTAGGAACAGTCAGTCATCAATAACCATGTTGTTTATACCATAGAACTCCCTTTATCAGCAGTATCTGCCATGTGCAACCTTTATTCAAGCGCTCAGTGATTCGGTTTGTGTTGGTGTTTATTTTGTTTCATTTTGGGAAGACACTCGGAAATGTGTGACATCACTCCAGAAATGCTCTGCTACCAACTGACCAATCATAGAGCTTAGGGCTAGGGCTCGATGGAGTATAAATTGGGCTTTACGCTCCTTTTGTTGGAGATATTCCGCTGCTGCAGAGAAGCCACTTTTTGTTTTGATTCTTGACAGTCAACACACATCAAATGTTTTATTGCAGCAGATTTGCTTTCTCTCCCATATTCCAGATAAAATGATGTGATGTGCTTTATTATTATTATTATTTTAGTACAGAATTTTTTCTTTCATTATTAGACTACAGTCTCTATATTAACCTTTGTCAAACCATCATTTGAATTAAAGATCCTCGGAGGTACTACCAGGTTTGAAACACAAAATTATTTTGATTTTCTATTCATTCTGTGTGTCTCATACCTTCTGTGAAGTTGAGCGGCAGTGCAATCCCACTTGTGTTTGTGGGAGACAGCAACTTCTCTCCGCTGGTCAGAAATGAGAGCAGCTCAAAGCCCAAACATGTTCCCCATATTGGGAAATAATCTCCTTTTGAATTTGCCTGTTAACAGATACACAAAAGATAATGTTTGTAGATCATTGTCATTTTCCAGTTTATTTATAAACGAATGCATAGAATACTGATAAAACATTGTTTGACAGAGAGACGAAGTTTAAACAAACAAATGAAAAAAAAATCTGATTTTTAAATCATGCAGGCCTCTAATCAAAGCTTCTTTATAAATCTGATCTCCAATGAGTGTGAATGCAACACTGTCCCAAGCACAGCACACTACTGAGTCGCGGATTAATATATAAACAACCCGCATCTAAACGGACTGCAAATAAGTATTGTGCCCAACTAACTAACTTCATGATCACAACCCATGGTCACATAACAAAGTTCTTTAAGGGCCACGAGCGCCGCCTGTTTCAGGTCTCATCTGCCAAAGTTCATTTTCAAGTGGGTACTGCTGTGCGCTGGGATGTGGGAATGGCTTTCGATAACAAATATAGAAAGATATGTCTTCGGGACAGACGATAAAACACACACATACCTGCACTGAAGTGGGATTGTAACCACACTGCAAACTGGTTTGATATGCAATGTCCAGGCCCACCATTCTCCAGTTTTCTTAGCTTTCTCGAGGAATACGTTTAATGCAAGTCCCTATTGTCCCTTCGATGTGTTGGTTGTTGATGGCTAACCCACCGCTCGAAGCCAGAGTTTAGCTATGTCTTCATCACAGGGGAAACCATGCATCACCTCAGCACCACAGAAACAAACAATTGCGAACCATTCTGAACTCCAAAAAAAAGTGTGGGTCTTGCAACTTGACTGGATGTCAAGACTTAGGCGCCGTTAATAATAAATACACAGCGTGTTCTCATAGGATAATAAAGGTCATACTTCTGAATAATTAAAATATTGATGAGTTGTAGGACAAAACGCATTACTTCCTGCGAAATTTCGTTTCAAACAGGAAGTCAGAAATCGGGAACAAAAGATAGAAATTAAACAGCTTTACCCACAATTTAATGTAACAGCCAATAAATGTATCCTAAATATTGTTAAGTAATAATATATTTTACATGATGTGTATAGTGGCCCTTTAATAATATCTGGGTTGAAAATCATGAATGAAATGGAGTTTTCGAATTACGCATAAGGCCAAAATGACTGATTAATGACCTGTCAAAATATGCTCCCATCCCCCTGCTGTACCATATCCGAACCAAGTGTGTGGCAGAGTGAAGCCAAAACACGGTTCCATCCTTATCAGGAAGTCATCTGTGCAGCGCCCCATGGCAGCGTCCAGTTTAGCTCACAAATTGCCCCACATTAGCTCAAGGCCAGTAAGCGGTGTCACGTTTTCCATATTTCTTTAGAGTCTATTGTCCGGACACGTGTACCATATGTTATACCATGTTGTACCATATGTACCATTGTATTTATTAATGATGTCGACTAATGGGTGCCAATAGAAAACTAAATTCCTAGACTTCCGTACTGGCAACACTTTAATAAAGAACGGAAGTAATCTGAAATCCTAGGTTTGATTTAGTTTTGATTTTTTTTTTATGATTCTATTTGAGTAAATGTGCTTAAACTTTACAAACCTCTAGAGCTAGTTTGTAGAAGATGGTGCCTGCTCTGGAGTATCCTGATGACTCAAGACTGGCTCCACCTCCAGGGAAAAGTACCCTAGACAGTGAGAAGAATTACTATTTATGGTTCATGGTGTTATATAAAAGCAAAATGATTTTGAAAACTTACCCATTGATGGATCTGAAGAGCCTTGTGTACTCATCTTCCGGCTTATCGATCCTAAAGACATCTCAAGATAAGTTAAGATGTATTAGCATAAAGAATAAAAAAACAGAATATACCATGTCACCCTTTAGTCGAACCTTTGAATCCAGATATTCTTTAATTTTATGATGTCACTTTCTTTTATATAACAGATTAACAAATGTTAGGTAGATGGTAGGTATTATTAAAAAAATACTTCTATTCAGGAAATCAACAAAGTTGTCAATTTTTACATTACATTTTCATTAAATATATAGAACAGTGCAATAATTTTATGTTGGTGTGAAACTCCTGTAACCAAAGAATCCTTTCAGAAGTATAAATAATTGTTTTTTGTTGTACTAAATTTCCCATATGCAAAGTGAGTGAACAAAAGAAAAATCAAACTCATATTTATGATGGTCTTTCTACCTTTTGCCTTCGAGGCTTGTAGATTTAAAGCTGGAAAGTGTTAAAGTTATTTGAAAGACTTTAAAAGTTCACTTTGGGAGTGCTACTTATATACAGTTAAACAGTGAGCTAAAGGAATAATGTGAATGACAGCCAGAGATTTGATGTGCGTAGTTGGTCATGGTTCAAGTCCAAAATTATGCTGTAGTGCTAAATTGTTACGGTTCCTTTATTTGGTCAACTACAATGCTATTTGGTTGCTGCAAACCAGTTTGTTATATTGTAAGGTAGGGGTGTAACGATGCAATGATACCTTGATATTATGTCTACTATATTATATGCATCACAATATTTTTCAACACTAATTTAACCAACTATTGTAACTGTTTATATAACGAAAATGTAATTTAAAAAAGTTTTGAGCCCACAAAGGTAAGAAAGCTAGGGTCTAGTGTGATTTATAGTGCATCCCTACACTAGGGCACAAATTTAATGTTTGCATTAAGTCATATTTTCTGTAAATGATGGAGAGCTATCATTTTATAATCTTTCAATATGTGAGTAAAGGATAAATGTTTCTTTGTAAATAAACAAGAAAACAACATAACGAAGTTTCAGAAGTGACTAGAATCAATATAATTTTAAGAAGCAAATAAACTTCAGCTCCACCATATGTGTGACAATTCATTACTGCGATATATTGTTACACCCCTAGTGTAAGGTATCACTGTGAGCACCTGCCCGTTCAAAGGTCTCTTTTATTTTGTTGTTCATAAAAAAAAAATAAAAAAAAACTCGACCTTGTTTTGGCTAATACACTTACATGAGAGGGACCACACGAGCTCCAGCAGACTCCAGAAACTTGACGTATGATGCTGCGATGTAGGAGTTCCTCTGAGGCTCCGGCGAGAACACTTCCTGGGCCAGCACACCTGAGCCGGAGCAAACCCGATCACACCTGAGCTTCACAGCTTGCATTACAGCACATCCACTGATGCTTTCACTCACCGATTATTGGCCTGTCGTTTGTCTTCGCTGCAGCAGCGAACTTACAGACGAAAACAAGGTACACCAAGTCTGTCAGAGGCATGTTTAGGTCATATGACAAATGAAGCGCCTCGCTTTCGCACGTGACCAATTCTTTTTCTTCTTCTATTGGTGTTTAATGGTAGTTGGCATCCTACGTTTGGGTGCTTTACCGCCACCACTAGGGATTTGTGACAATTTTTATTGACAATTACAATTAATTGTTGTGTCCTTGACGAGGACACAATAATTTACAATATACAATAAGCAAACAAAAACGATATATGTGTACTTTACATGCCATAATATTGAAAAGGGGACATAAACAGAATGAAAAGTGAACAACAAGAAACTTTGAGAGAAAAGAAAAAGACTATCAAGATTGTCAAAACAAGAAGATTATCTACCAGAATAATGCTAACATAAAGAAATTTTTGTTTGGAAACTTGAAAGGTCCACAGTTGTGTACGAATATACTTTTTCTGAGAAAATGCACTATATTTTAGAATTAATAAAAAATATTTTATTACAATTCATTATTTTGAAATGTATACATTTAATTTATTCTTTTATATGATGTATGTGCAGAGGAGTGATAGTGGTTATATTGGTCGAAGGATGTTGGAGATGCCAGGCAAGAGGTCAAGAGGAAGGCCAAAGACGAGATATATGGATGTGCTGAAAGAGGACATGAAGTTAGTTGGTGCAAGAGTAGAGGATACTGAGGACGGAGTTAGGTGGAAACGGATGATTCTCTGTGGCGACCCCTAAACTGGGAACAGCCGAGAGGAGAAGAAGAAAGAAGAAGATACTGGGTTTAGCGATTGTACTTCTTTCATTTCATATATTTTTTATAGGTTTTTCAGGGCGGCACTGTGGCTTTCCAGTTAGAAGGAAGACTTCCTGTAGCCTTTCTGGAAGGAGTTTGTGTGCTCTCCCCGTGCCTGCGTGGGTTTCTTCCGTGTACTCCAGTCTTCCCCACAATCCCAAGAGGATATATATACATATATATATACATATCAATCATCGCGAGGTCACGTGTGCCACTCTGACGCTCAAGACCGGTATTATTAGGGGCGTTCGACTTCATGCGGCGCTGCGCAGACCGATCGGCGGCTGACTTGAAGTAGTGCATGCCGGTTAGAAATTCTGTCCGGAATCTATAAAAATCCCCCAAAAATAATACTTAAAAACCGAACACAATATGACTGATGACCTGAATGTATTATGTATACGTTGAAAAGTGACTATGGCATAAACTGGATAATAAACTTTCAGTCCTGGTTTCTACTATACGCACTTGGCAGAATGTTTTTTTTTTTTTGCAGGTTACAGCTCTACTGTTTAGATCACTTGAGCATGAAACAATAGAAATGTGATTACCTTTAGACGTGTATCTTGAAGGGCGGTGGGTTCTTATTAAAAAAAAAAAAGACATTAAGGATTTTAAATGCAAAATTAAATTTACAATTGTCCATCTACTGCTAACCTCTTGAGCTTGAAGTCTCCATCGTTCAACAGGTGTTTTATGAGAATGAAAAAGACACAAATGCTTTCACTTCTATCCTCTTTCAAATTTCATCCTTGTCATTCTGGTTTGTCCTGCATGTATCAAGTTCGTACCAAGAAAATGACACATTTAAATAGGTTACTTTGAGGTGGACTTTTTGAAATTCTTAAGTATGTATGTTATTGGAATCTGTTCTGAAATCAAGTAAAAAGGAATTTCGAAAAGTTCCAACAAGCACATGGCACCTATTCGTTGGAATGGCTCATATATTCAGATAAAAATAAAAAGAAATGTTCAGATTTAACATTTAACAAAAAAATAATAAATAAATAAAAACGTTCCACGCATCTCTTTATTGTTTCACTGTGAAATAGATCTTCATTATCATATTTATCACTTCTGGATTCCTTTGTGCATTTTTGTTTTCGCCTTTTTGAATCTTTTCGGACAATGCAGCATGGTGGCGCAGTGGGTAGCACTATGGCCTTCTAGTTAGAAGATTATTGGTTCAAGGCTCACCGGTGAGCATGTTCTCCCTGTGCTTGCGTGGGTTTCCTCCAGGTACTCCGGTTTCCCCCACAATCCCAAAAATATGCTAAGTTAATTGACTGACCTAAATTCCCCTTAGGGTGTGAATGTGTGAGTGAACTCCGAAATGGAAGAAGCGTGTGTCTATATATATGTATGACACACGCATACATACATACATACATACATACATACATACATACATACATACATACATATACACACACTTTGAATTAGTACATTATATGCATTTAGAAGCAGAATGAGAAATTCCTCACGATTCACTAATCACGTGACTAAATGCGCGTTTACGCAGAAGGGAGGCGAAATTTGCCGGTGCCTCCCAAACACGTCACAACACCGTTCCAGGGGACTTCCGTGTTTACATCCCTGCTGCAGATCTCATGGCTTTTGTCTCAAAGAAAGAAAAGAAAAGCAAAGAAAGGTATTTTTCTTGTTGTTGTGGCTAACAGTTGAAACTTAAAGTGATTGTGTTTGGAATAATAACGTCATTCACCTGGGGTCATCTTATTTTTCTTTTGGGTTCTATAGTGTTGACTGTCCGCCTAACAAAAATAAAAATACTAAAAATATATTTGTACGTGTATCATCAAGACCATTTAGACTGTATTGCACCATAGGAGATGCAAACGAGAACATAAGCTGCTGTTTAAAGGAAACAACAAGAGCCGCACGAAAAATGTTACTCAAATTTAAATTAATAATTGGACAGCATCAAATAGAAAGACCTCTCTTAAAATAGTTAAACTAGATGGCTAAAGTTTGTACACCAACTTTGGCTTGGAAAAGTGCCATTTAAAACTTAGTTTTAAGAGCATAATGGAATGGTTGTTATGTCAGTGATGTCATACAATGTTCCCTGTGGCAATATAAGGGATTTCAACCCCCATATCCTTTTGATTTACCAAATCTGAGATTTAGATCTGATAATTTTGTTGCAATGGTAGACAGTGTGGTTGCTCTAGTGGGGTTAGTCACGTAATATAATGTTCCCCATGTCACCACGAATGAAACAAACCAACCCCAATGTCTCTATTCATTTTTCAAGTCAAGACAGAAATATGCCAAATTGGCTGCTATGATAAACAGTCTGGTTGTTATGGAGATCTTAAAATTTACTGTTCATTTACTGGCATAGTATCTTGTATCTTAGTAGTATCTTGCTTACTCGAGCGATATGTGCATCAACAACCGATTCCACTTCTTACTATATATATGTATATATTTATATATACTGAAATTTCTTATCCAAACCAATTATTTATTAAGGAAAGTCATAAAAAGGGTTGCCCAAATGTTTGCACATACCTCTTTAACATTGGCATCAAAGCGCTAAGTGGTAAAAAAACTAAAAAATAATTTGAACTGAGCGAAATGTTACAATGAAAGAAAGTTGTAAAGTAATTTATGCTTCAGTTGTCTTGCATGGCTTCTTCTCTGCTGCTGTGCAGGTTTTCTCTGCTGCTGCTGGATCTAGAGGAGCAGTATTTTGAGCAACACTTTGCACACTATCTCACCAGCAGAGGACCAGAGAGCACCAGGTAAGGACAATGATCCGCAATATTTAGAAGTTTACTTAATAAAGCATTTGTGATTGCTTACTGATGTAATTTCTGAACATATGCTTTAAGAGAGCATAACAACAGTAAATTACATTATGTAAGATTTTAGGAATGCACAGAACAGTGTGTCTATAGTGTCCTTGTAGATAGTCACATACAGTAGCCCACATCTTGTTTTTCTGTTTGTTATCCCACCTGTAAACACCATCAAAGAGTAATCTCTGTCATTTATTCCTTCATAGAAAAGGGGTTACGCAAGAAAATCATAGACATTCCCTTTAAGTCCTTCACTTGTATTTCGAATTGATCAACTATGAGAATCACTCAAAAGGACATGCCCAAAGTCTTTCCATACAGACCCTCACTGAACTTGGAAAAAGGTTAACTGCTAAACCTGTTCGGGAACTCCTTTAGCCTCTGGACTAGGGATTATATCCAATTAACAAAGTTAACAATCACAAGGAGGTCGCATGAACACTAAGGAGAGTAGCTTGCCTGTTAAAGAGCGAAAGCGACACAGAAAGAGAGCACCCCTGGACCCAAAGGGAAGGTTTCACAGAGGCTGCTTCGAGACCTTAGACAGGTATATATACCAGTGGGAATTATCGTCCTGTGTAGGGGCAGGTATGGAACTAGCCTAGTTTCCTGCCTAAGCAGGATGGGAATGGAAGGGGGACATAACCACCACTGACCTGGGTGTCGGGGTCAGGCTCTAAGTAAGGAACGGGAAGAATCATTCAGGAATGAGTTTTTTTTCCACTGGAAAAGGTGCTGTAGGTCACACATAAGAGTTGGTGTAATCTATCCCTAGGATGTAGTACCAAATGAAGGTGTTGGGTGTTGCCAAGCGTGCATTTCTACATATGTCAGCAAGTGAGATCAGGGAGTCTCAAAAGCCTGGTACATTCCAATGTGCTAACCGCCGCTTGGAACAGCATGTGCCCTATGCTTTTCCCTGAGAGCACATACACGAGCAAACCAAATGTCAATGAAGCACCTTGGTGACTGACCCATCCACTAACAAAAGTTTTTTGAATCCATAGTTTTATCTTCTGCTTATATTTTACATCTGCTTTAAGTAGAAGGAAGTTTGGGTGTAGGTTTCAAAAACTAAAAATATTTTAGGCATCTAGAAGAAACTGGAATGAGCACCAAATGTTCATCCTGAGGAAATGGAGCTAATCACAAAGCCTCAAACAGTAGTTTAAAGAAGAAGTTTTAAGTCCCATATGTGTGTTTATGCAGACGATCCAGTGGCTCTTTAAAAGTCTGCTCCAAATCCATCATCTTTGAACCCGATGATGCTCTGAAGCCCATTATTAAGGTCTTATCTTCACAACTATACCTTCATACCCTTCATGCTCTTTCCACCACTGAGAAGGGATGTGGATTAGAAAGATATTTTACGTATCACCATACACAAGCACGACAAGAAGATGACTATGTTCACTATTATGTGTTAATTCGTTCAGAAATGCTAAATAAAATTACTGCTTTTACTTTTTTTTTTGCTTTCACGAAAGAAGCTTATGTAAAAGCCTTTCAAAAAAAACCAACCAATGTTCAAGAGTTTATATTGCACAATTTTAGAGAAATTAGAAAAAATTTCAATCACAACCCCCCCCCCCCTCGTTCAGTGGTGGAAACAGGCTTCCTCAATTATTTTTCCATGCACCCTAATCAGAATTTGTTCTGTCTACAGGTCCCTCTTAAAGACTGCTCAAAAATAACTTCAGTGGAGGATACACTTAGCAACCCTTTTATTGAGTAACTCTGATCAAAACTAAATCTTATAATTTTGCTATTTTTCTCTGATATTGTTCATCTGCTTTTAATAACTCTGTGTATTTCTGTTGTACTTTAATCTCTGCAGGAGTAAACCTCCATGCATTGTAATAGAAACCAAGCAGGTGAGTCTGCCTTACATTTCCATTTTCAAACATTGGAGAACTAACTTTAGATCTGTGGATGTAGCTTTCTCACAGTTTTCTGTCTTAACTTCAGGTTACATTCACCTCAGATGGTTGAAAAACCATGTGCTTCCTAAACTAAACAGGTGTTTGATTTAAATAAACTCCAGCACCATATAGTGGTCCCAAATAATAAACCATTCAAAATGGCTTCTAAAGGCTAAGGTTGTTTACACGCTGACCAAATGTCTAACTCTAGAAATGGAGCCCCAACTGTTCAAGAAACTTTTACCATTCTTCACTGTTGTCTGTTGAAACTCATTATAGCCCTTTGATGGAGCAAACCCTTCTGCTACAGAAAAAATATCTTGCATTTTGACTCATCAGCCCAGAGCACCTGTACTATGTTTTATGTAATGGGAAGTCACCAGTCAGTCATGATTTTGTATGCAAAGAACCATCTGACGGATACTCGTAGTCGCCCAGTTCTTTGTGCTTTTTCCCAAGAGCTTGAAGAGCACATCTTGAAACCCCAGTCTGCTTTGAAATCGTTGCCTGGAAAAGACCTTGTTGATGCATTATAAATAACTTGCGTCTTGTTGCTGTGCAGTTTGACATGACAACCTTTCACAAGTTCAGCTTGGTAGCATATTTGGGCTGTTCCTCACCCAGATGTAAGCATCTTGCACTGCAGTTTCAGTTGGGTATAATTGATGGATCATACTCCTGCTTATAATCAAAATCTCTGACTTTGTGCAAGTCTATCTATACAAATTGATGTAGGTAGAACTCGGAAACACCAACTTTTGATTCTAATGAGATTTTTAAAAATGATTAAAATATCAAATTTCTGAAACTATTAATATTGTCTAAACTGTCTAAAACGTTTCATAGTTCTTTAAATGCATTAACCAGCTGTTTTGTTTTCAGATTTATTTAATTAAAGAAAGAAATATTGTTGCTCCGTATAAGTATGAAAGGGTGAGCACATTATTCTTCTCATTTGCACCATGTTTTTAGATTCACTGTTTTTGACCGTCTTTCAACATAAAAAGTTTTTTGTTTCCTGGTAGGGAGATAAAAAGATGACGTTCATGCTGGAGTCTCCTGGCAAAACTGAAGATGTTGTTCAGATGTTTCTACAGGTTTGATTTAGCTTTTAGTGAGTTTCTTATGAACCATTCTACTCGTCATCATTCAAATGATTCCTCCATTTCTACAGCTTCACAGAGCATCCCGTCTGGACAAGTTGAGTGACCAGACTGCCATGGTTAGTAAATTGAAGCATGACTCCATGAATGATCAATTATTGTTTGTTTGACGATTGATTGATCTTTCTATTTGTGTATCTGCTCAAGATTGCTGCTATACTGCAGTCCAGGTTAGCAAGGACCTCTTTTGACAAGAACAGGTAAGGACTCACCTTAGTGCTACTTGGTAGAGTAGCTGTGAACTCCCTCTGTCTAAAGCTAAAGTAGCCATCCACAAACTCATCATTACAGTGACTCTGCAAAACAATATTCAAGCAGGGACATTTAGGTGTGCAGAAAACAAATGAATGATGCTAAAACTCTGCGAACCGTGCAGATTCCAGAGTGTCTCGGAGCGACTCCACATGGAATGCGTGGCGGAGATGGTTTCTCCGCTGGTGACGAATGCTGGCCATGTGTGCATCACCGACTCCACTCTGTACTTCCAGCCCTTGAACAGCTATCCGGTGAGTTTCCTGCTGTGATTTCTTCATAATGTTTCATCAGGCTTTGACTCTGTGTTCTGTTTCGTTCCTCAAAGGATGCAGTGGTGCTGATTGGGCTACACAGTGTACGGCGCATCTACAAACGAAGACATGGACTCAAACCTTTAGTGAGTGTTGGTTTGAGATTCAGTTTTGTGGTGTGGTGTTTATACTCAAAGGAATTTCCTGTGTGTGTGTGTGTTTAGGGCATAGAGGTGTTCTGCACAGAGAATGACCTGTGTTCAGACATCTACCTGAAGTTCTACAACACTAAAGACAGAGATGAGCTCTACTACTACATTGCTACCTTCCTCGGTAAGTTTCAGTTGAATTTACACAATTTTGTAGCTATTAGCGAGAGTGGTTTTATTTATACTGCGGACAAGTGTTTATACTGCAGCACCTTAAAGGAAATGAGATTTGCACGAATCTCCGGATGTCTTCTCAGCAGGGTGCTTTTGGTCTGGATCGAGGAAATGTTGATGCAATGACGCTCCCTGCCTGAAGATAGCATTTACGGTACAACAGATGCACTTCGTGCCACACAGGGAAAAAGGAAAGAAGAAGATGGTGACGCAGAAGAAATCAAAAAACTCTTAGACAGAGTGGTTTATACTGTTGGTGGCTGGTCACTGCGGGTTGTTTGACAAAAATTTGGAGGAAAAAGAGAATTTTGGCACGCTATTTATTTCCTGTTTCCTGTGCTATGTCGCTAAAGAGCCAAATGGCTCTTTTACAACCTTCTCACATCATTATAAGAGCCAGCTTCTCCTTGTGAAAAATGAATCTGATATGTCACTCCAAAACTCTTTTTCGTTGACACCACTCGTTTGGTCATATGTGTGAGCTTCCTTTGGCGCCCATGGTTTTCGTGCGACAAAACCAATTTCTGATCAAAAATTCGGTTCGTTGTGTAGAGGCCTTAATTCCAAGTTGATGGCACCATCCTGATTACCTGACGTCTTGTATGTGTCAGTACAGCTCTCTACTTTTCTTGATTGAAATAAATACAGCCTGCACAAAATTAGAGCAGTTCAGAAGGACCAGATGCTCTCCCAATCCTGGTATTGTTCTGTTTGTTCCTCAACTCAACCAAAGTTTTATTCTTGGGCGAGGTTTACTTTACATAGAGTCGACTCTCCGCTTCATAACAGATTATATAAACAGCTTTACACTTCATTGATTGAGTGATTCATTGCAGAGAATCATGTAGTGGAGCACACTGCAGAGAGCTACATGCTGCAGTGGCAGCGAGGTCACATTTCCAACTACCAGTACCTTCTCCATCTCAACAATCTGGCTGACCGCAGTGTCAACGACCTTTCGCAGTACCCCGTATTCCCCTGGGTCCTCAGCGACTACAGCAGTGCAGAGCTTGGTCAGTCTCTCTCTCTCTCTCTCTCTCTCTCTCTCTCTCTCTCTCTCTCTCTCTCTTGATGGTCAGGTCCCTGAAGTCCTCACCTGTTCTCTCCTGGCAGATCTGCTAAATCCGGCTTCTTTTCGAGACTTTGGTAAACCGATAGGAGCTCTAAACAAAGAGAGGCTGGAGAGATTACTGGTGAGACTCGAGTGCACCTGCTTTTCAATGGTCTCAGAAAAAGTGTGATGTGATGTATTTGCTTCGCAGGAACGCTACAGAGACATGCCCGAGCCTCGGTTCATGTACGGCAGCCATTATTCCTCCCCAGGCTATGTGCTTTTCTACCTGGTCAGAGTTGGTGAGTTTCTTTTTTACCTGACAGTCACATACATCTAAGGGAGCTTTGGTTCGTTTGGTCGAGACCCATTGCAGAAAATCTTTAGTTAAACCAGACCAAGAAGAACAGCTGATGAATTGTTGCAATCATCCACAGATTTAGTCGGCATTCACACCGCGTTGATCGCTCAGATCTGCACTAGTTGAAAATACAGCCTTGTGACAATCATAGGTCACGTTCGTGTTTCCTCCACTGCTTTTCGATTGGTTAGAATGACGTGCACACGGATGTAAAAAACACCTGAAGACTGGGACAATTAGAGAAAAATGGACCGACGTTATTGCTCGATTTTTCACCCTTTGCATATTTTTCTATATTATTTGTGTTATTTGCTCAAATTGTTGAAAATGATGCTCAGATTAAAAACAACTCTAAGTTTGACTGCAAGGTGAAATGATAAACATTGCTTTGTAAACAGATATAGCCAATCCATAATAAACACTCAAGTATGGTGGGTGTATTAATAAAAAAAAGCATGTTTTTGTCGTATTCATTTGTTTTTTTGATTAGGATCAGAGTTTGATCATGTTCTCTCCACAAACCAACAGCTCTAGAGTTCACAAACAGCTCTAGGACCACTTTTTTAGTCCGCGTTTGGTTTGATTTTAGAATGGATGTTGCTTTCTCACCTGCCCAAATGAACTGAACCAAAAGGGAAAAGAAACTCTAGTTTGAATGAACTAAACAAGTCTGGTTTTGGAACACTTTTCTCTCTCAAACTACTTTAAATTAACCAAACTGAATCATGTGACTCCATCAACGCAACCCATTGGTCAGAAGAATCATTGAACGTATTTCCTGTAGCAGTTTCCTCGTGCAAGTTCTAAGAAAACAATCTGTATCTATGTTCATTTGGTTGATGTCTAGTGATAAGCTTTTTGATGATTTTGTCTTTCTGCAGCGCCAGAGCACATGCTTTGTTTACAGAACGGACGCTTTGATCATGCAGACCGGATGTTCAACAGGTACCTCCACAGCCCTGTTCACAAGCATTTGTCTGCCAACACAATCATTTTGTCTGTGATTTTCCTCTTACAGTATTACAGAGACCTGGAAAAATTGTTTAGAAGGAGGCACAGACTTCAAAGAGGTAAGTGTCTCTTTCTCCAGCATTCCATTACGTTGTTGATCTTTCCCAATGAAACTGTCTGTCTCCTACACTGTGCTCTTTGTGTTTTCCAGCTGATTCCAGAGTTTTATGGAAGTGATTGCAGCTTTTTGAAGAATCTGCTGTGTCTGGATCTGGGAAGAAGACAAGGAGGAGGACGAGTGCAACATGTTGAACTTCCTCCCTGGGCTTCAGGTTCTGTCTTTAAAATGCGGAGAATAACATTTGAGACACGTCGCATGAAAAACATAGTTTATTCGAGAAATAAATTCAGCTAATTTGGGTAAATTCTGTGTGTCTGTTTGCTGCACTTCTGCTGGCTCAACTTTCTACTTTAAATGAGGAAATAAATTCCCTGTAAGAGTGAATGTTGGAGTGTTGCCCTGTGATGCACTGGCAACCTGTCCAGGGTGTACTCTGATTTTCTCCCAAAGTGCACTGGAGAACCCTGTGACCCTGAAAAGTAATAAGGGGGTCACAAAAATGAAGGAATGGGTTGTGGCTGTGTGAATAAGGAGATGGACTGGAGATCAGAAGGTCACTGGTTCAATTCCTAGCTCCACTGGGTGTTGAATGTGGGGTGAGTGTTGAAAATCTCTCATTTGTGACAAAAACCGTCTGTAGTGGCTTTGAGCAAGTCACCAGTTTCCCCCCACTGCTTTGGATGTGTGTTCACAGTGTGTTTATTCACAGCTCTGTGTGTATGTCACTTTCAATATGAAAAGGGTCGCAGAGATCTGAAAAAGTAGAATCTGGTACTTTCGACACCCAGCTGTGATTAAGTTTCAGTACTAGATGGTTTACTTTTGAATGATTGGGTCCAAGGGGTTAAGATCTGCATCCCACATGCAACATTACTTTATGAACCATCTGAATTTTGCATGTCCTGGGCTATAGTTATTTCCCCAGTTTTACTTGTTTTTCAAGTTAACAGCCCATGTGTAAACTAATGTGCAGCTAAATGGGTCACAGGTTGGATGCTGCAAATATTTGAACAGTCTGGTTGGTAAACAACATACTTGTTTGTCCACAAACCAACATTTGTTCACAAACTGACAATTGTCAATGTAGGATACTTTATGTACTTCCACTATCTGGCAGTTTTCCACAAAGGCCCAGGTTTGAATGTGGGATGAAAAGTTGTTAGTGAGTTCTTGGAGTCCCAATAAAAGCTTCTCACCGGTCTATTTACTCATATGATCCGAGATGTGGTAATTTAATAATTTGGTCCTCACAATGCACCTTTATGTGATGAGCTTGAGGAATTCTTTTTGTTTTCAACTATTCTAAAAAAAAAAAGTAAACTAGAGAAGATTACTCCAAAGCCCTGTAATTTAGTAATAAGCTGTAATAAGCCCTGAATTTGTAATTGTATTTATTTTCATATGGTTTTGGATGGTGTAATAGTAAATAAAACTAAATTTATAAACCACCAAAAGCTGTTTTTTTTTTTTCAAATAGACCCTAAGCATGTATTTTGATTGTTTTGAGTTTGAGCTTAAGAAGTTCAAAATGAGTGATGAGTGATCCTTATTCAAGGCATAACTTTTCTCTAAAACAATGTTCTTGTGCAGATGCTGAGGACTTCTTGGAGAAGATGCGTTTAGCGTTGGAAAGTCAGTATGTGTCTGAACACTTGCACGAGTGGATTGATCTGATCTTTGGCTACAAACAGAGGGGAAGTGAAGCTGTGGCCAGCCAGAACGGTACATTATCTTATACAGACATTCACTGTGTTTTACTTTATTTTATATAAAGACTTTGTTTATTGAAGTTTCAAAAAATTATGAAGTTATGAAAAAATTATGTGAAGTTTCAAAGTACATGACATAACAATACTCATTGAGGGGACAAATGAATAAGGTATGAATAATAATCAAAAGGTTTGAATAATATTTATCTCTTTTGATCTTCAGGAATAAGTGGTTTTATATATAAGGATAAATATAATCCTCTTATTAAACAAAGAAAGAAAGGTTATTTTTACTTATCTAAATACAGAGAAATGGAGAGAAATGAGGAGACTGAGTGGGGAGAGGGTGTACTTCACTCTTCAGGCCGATCACACTCTCAAAAATAGCTCAGGAAGGGACACCATGTTTTTATAGAACTTCTCCTGTGAAGCTCTATATTAGAATTTTTTTCCAGCTGAATCTCACATATCCACTGACTGTGTTTTCTAATGCAACAGCAATTATCATCTTGCTAATAATTGCAAATACTGTGCCCTTGCTTCCACTCAGTTCCCCGTATTCTGGTTTAATAAAGATAAGAAATATTTCCAGTAGTCTTCTAACCTGGGACAAAACCAACATGTGAGCTGTTGTTGCTGGTGAGAATGAGCACCTGTTACATGCTAATATTGGGATATTTCTTTGGAAAACAACTTTGAGATGGTAATTTGGATTCTGTGGAGGATTTGGAATTGGATAGTTAAGATGTTTTATTATTATTCTTCTTAAATGAACTTGAATGAACCAGCTATGCTGTATTCCAGTGTTCCATCCACTGACATATGAAGGTGGAGTAGACTGTGACAGGTGAGCACCAGTTTGATGTAAAGGTTTTATATCAGCCCATGTATTTTCTTCAGTGTCCTTGTCATGCTCTGCAGTATTGATGACCCAGACCAGAAAATAGCCATGCTAACTCAGATACTGGAGTTTGGACAAACCCCGAGGCAGCTCTTCGTCTCTCCTCATCCTCAGAGGATCACTTCTCGTTTGCACAACCTGTCAGCAACCCCCAGCTACAGCAGCAGTGAGATCTCACCAGGTACAAGCTCCAAGGAATTCAAATGAAGTTTATCTATTTTTCAACTTGCGAACATGCACTGATCCGAACTGAGAAATCATTGATGTTGAGGGGTTTATACTGTTGGTGGATGATCACATGGAGCTGTTTGACATAAATGTGGAAAAGAGAGAGGATTTGTGTGCTATTTTTTTCTTGTTTCCTGTTGAGCGCCACCAAGCAGCTTTTTTACAGGCTTTTCGGATCTCTGTGTAGTGGCCAGAAAATTTAAATGGAGATGTCATGTGCAGGTTGAGCACCATCTACCAAAGAAAAATGTAATTAGTGTCATGAGAAGCTTGATTTTTAAATCTGTCTAATAGATGTCAACATTTTGCAGTGTCTCCAGGCATGGAGTCGTTTGAAGACCTGACTGAGGAGAGTAGAAAAATGGCCTGGAGCAATATGAACAAACTAATGCTACACTCCACCCACAAAATCCACAAGCAGTGAGTGTTTCCTCATATTACCCCTGTTACTTCAGAAGCGCCCATCCTTGGCTCCTGAAATGCAATAGTAAGGGGTAGAACTTAAAAAAAGGTCACTGAAAACTCGAAGCCTCTAACAATATTAGCTAACCAGTCTGCTGCACACACTTATATGGAGTTGCTAACTATATTCAGAGCATCAGGATGGTTTCCTCAACTGTTCTGATGGATGGTCAAACTTTGCTTCGGTCTAGTCATTTTGTGTTTTGTTCCTCCCTGACTATGGTAATGGTAATTGAGTTTTTTTTTGTGATATCTGTGAGCAATCATCAGTATTTGGCATCTAATGTGAACTTCAGTGGGTGCTGGGTCTGTGCTCGAGGGTTCTGACCCTTTTGCTTGAATGATGCAGGGCTGTTACAGGTATTGCTGTGACGCTCAGCGGTGATTCCATCTTCTCAACCTCTCAAGGTTAGTTCAGCAGTTCTCTTATCTCAATAACACTGGAAGAGATGAGTCATAAATGTGATTTTTACCTGCAGACTCTACACTGAAGATGTTCTCAAAGGACAATGGCCTGCAGAGGAGTGTATCCTTCTCCAATATGGTAAGATTTCCGGACATCATTGAATGCATCACTGTAAGCCAATAAACCATATTAAATCCTTGAGAAATCTTCCTTTGCTGTAGCTCTAAAATCAGACATTTATGAGGCAAAACTACAGATCCATACTGTTATCCATACACTGATGTGAATAAGAAGATTCCGTGTATGGTGCAGTACCCATCTTTGTGATGGGAGGCTGTCAAAGGAACAATGGCACACGCCTTCCCTCCGTAGGGTCTTCTTCTTGGGCAAGATAGAGTAACCCTTGAGACCCCATCCCCATATCTAGAAAAATCTATTTGAAAATCAAAACCAAAGGATATTATCTTTATCCCTAAAAACGTCTTAAGGGACGACTTGACCATGAGTTGAAACCTGTGTTGATGGAATACTAGGTCCTGGAATCTAAGGAAAATGGTCTGCTGTGGCTACCATTGTTCCAACTCTTTGGTGTCTGTGGGTTGGGATGGCTCGCTCCAATCAATTGGGGGTCAATGTATGCTTTAAAAACATCAGAAAATGATGCTCAGAAAGTCAATAAACCTGTAAAAGCATTTTTTTAGTTAAGTTCTCACTTGAGTATATCTTCCATATAGCCATAGTGCATAATCTGCTGGAGTTTCATGGCATGTGCGCCTCTATTGTTTGGGGCTCCAAGGTGGGTAAGGAGTATTAATGACAAAATGAAACACTCAACAAAAAACAACCCCAAAATATATAGAATAGAACTAGAGGCTTATTTAGCAAACGGAAAGAAATGTGACATCATGTCAAAAACTGACAACTGGCTAAAGTTCTTAATTATCAAATCCCCTTCTACTGATTTCCATGTCACCAAGCTTTCTTCACGTGCTAATAAAAAAGCTTGTGCAGCTTTAGCGGGTACAGTAAAAGATAAAAATATAAAAATTTGGCAAATTCTTGTTGAATGCTGTAAGAGAGCCAGCTCAGAATCTTCTTCAAATGAAGATGCTAGTGAGAGTTCCTGTGAAAATGGAGCAGCTAGAGATGAACTTTGATGACGATGACAGTGATCTCCTGGTCACCAAAGGAGCTCTTGAGGAGTGGTGACACTGGCTAGAAGGACACTGCTAAGTTCCCATTTACAGTGATAACAGACCACAAGAGTTGGCAATACCTTCAAGAAGGTAAATGCCTTAACCCACATAAAGCCAAAGGTCCCCTTTCTATACCAGATTTTGATTCCATGCGACCTACAAAAGTTTACTTCCTGTCATACGTAACCAATCAAAGTACAGTGGAGAAATATGTTCAGTAACGTATTTGATTGGTGTTTTTGTGATCATAACATGATCCTGCTGTGTGGTGTGGTGGGGGAGAACAAATCAGTTTAGAGCATGGGGAGAACATAAAAGTCAGTTTGTCAACAGCAGGTCATAGGATTGAGATACGTACTGCCTCAAAAAAACTGTTAAACTGTTTAATTTAGTTCTTACACTGTCCCATACTTTTTTTGAGCCCAGTGAGTTCTTGAGAAGCTTATTTCAAGAGTTATATGATTGAAAGGCACTCTGTTGATCTCTAGGCACTCTCTTCCTGTCTGATGCTGCCTGAGGAGAAGACTGTGGTTTGCTCATCCTGGGACAATAATGTGTAAGCTATTCCCTGGATCCATAAGTCCCGTGCCTGACAGCTTTTCCTTTATACTATTTTCATATAATCTGTTCTTGCAGGTATTTTTACTCTATTGCTTATGGACGAAGACAGGACACATTGATGGGTCATGATGATGCTGTCAGTGCTGTTAGCTGGAAGGATGACAGACTCTACACGGCATCTTGGGACTCTACGGTCAAGGTATTGAGAGCAAGGCTGGGTTTAGATTTTGCTCTGGAACACAAACCCTTAAAGTTTAGGTCAAAATTGGATAATTATTGAACGATAGGCTTGAAAATGTTCCTTAGCTCTGTTTTATAGAGGTGCTTTAAACCTACCCACACATATAGATCAGGAAAATGTCACTCTGTCAGCGCTTTTCATCGTTTTGTGTTTTTGTGCTCAGATTTTTGTGGTATTTGCTGAGTTACATGTCTAAATCAAGCGCACTTCAACTCACTGAGAGAGAGAAACCGTCTTGAGGAAACAAACAGCACAGAAAACCAGAGTGTAAAAAAGGAAGCTTCTTTATTTATGGTTCACAGTGAGAAGACCACAAGCACAGAGAACAGCGTTCTCAATGTGAACATGCCAGACAGTTTCTGGAGCCCTCTATTTGTACCATGAAAACCATCCTTGTGTGCGTCATTCATGTCCTTACGATTAGATTCTTACGCATATGGAATGTTGGACGCCAGAGTTGGCTCCTATGCTAGAGCGCTTGGCCTGATGTTTTGGGATATGGAGATTTTGATATCGTCATGTCATGGAGAACAGGAGGCTAGCGCTTCAAGGCACAGTTAAGGTGCCTAAGGTCGGGTGCCTAAAGATGTTAAGGTCGGGCTGAGTGGCATTGAGATGTATTTAAGAAAAGAATAAACAGGCTTACAAAATCACAATGAAAGTGTCTACATGAAAAACAAAGAAATCATATGGCACAGAGATCATTTTCCCATTGCTGAAGGCTTTCTCCTTGCATCTATATTTAGTATCTGTACTTTTTTTTTGACTAGGTTCCTTAAACTACATTAATTCAGCTAAACTGTGAATTTTCTGACTGGCCAGAGAAAGTTAAGGCATCTACACACTGATCCGAATTTTCTGTGAGACTTTTCGTGTGACAACGTGCCTCAATCGAAAACCATGGGCATATATGGGACATCACACAATGGACCAAACGAGTAGTCCCAACGAAAAAGAGTTTCATTCTGCCATATCGGATCTGTTTTTCACAAGGAGAACGATCAACGCAAGACGTAAAAGGTCCAGTCGTTGGCGCACATCACACTTTTTCACAGGAAACTGGAAAGAAATAGCTTGCCAAAATTCTCTCACATTTTTGTCAGCCACCAACAGTATAAACCACTCTGAATCCATGATTTTTTTTTCTATGTGTTCTTTGATTTCTTCTCTGTTGTCGTCTTCTTCTTTCCGGTATCACCGTGTTGTGCGGAGTGCATCTGTTGTACCGCAAACGGCATCTTCAGACTGCGAGCGTCATTGCATCAATATTTCCTCAACCTTGACGAAGGGCCGCCTGCTGAGGAGCCATCTGAAAGGGCTTTAGTCATATGAAAACCTGCAGATCCCTGATTGGCCTGAGCTGAACAGTGTGTGACCGTGCCGCACTACTCGCCATATGAAACAAAAAGGAGATTTGAAAAACAATTTAAAATTAATTAGTACAACCTACCTTGGCCAAACGAGAATAATATTTTTTGGATTGAGCATGATCAACCACTGTGCCACTTACAGACACCCACTCCACAGGGACTATGAAATGTGACGGGAATGCATGTGACCTTTACTCGAACATTCCATATCATACTGTCGTAAAGCACCTTTTGTAGTTCTCATTCTTTTTCCTCCTTGTGCAAAGGACCAGATAATAAACCTGCTAATGTGTTGTTACACTCACTACAAATCCCACAGACCTGTCTGCTGCTGGGAGAAACAGAAAACCTTTTACCTGCAGTATTGTCAAGTTGGATGAGCTACGCTACTAAGTGACTTCCGTGCTCTGCACACACTGTCTTGTGCTCTACGTGGTGATTAGGGCTCTGCAAAAATGACCAAAAAACAGCCAGAATGTATACAGACAGCACATAGCTCATCCAGCACGACATTACTGCAGCTAACAGGTTTTCAGTTCTCACCACCTGCGCAACCATTCCTTTATAGCAGTTGTGTTTCTAAAAGAATGTAGTTTCCACACGTTGTATTCTTACTGATTTTTTTTCAATACAAGATAAGATTGATTCACAAAATCACAGATGTGTGGTGGGCTTTAAAAGATGCCCTCTTTATTTTTTAGAAATGAAAGACATTATTGTTAAATAGTCTCAAGTGTTTTATATGTATTGCACTGATGTTCTGGTTTCTCTGCTTCACATTAACAGGTCTGGAAATGTGTAGCAGCAGACATGGCCAGCAATAAGAGGACGCTGTTTGATCCGCTGGCTGAATTTGAGCATGACGCCGGGGTTGGTGATAAGAAATACTTTTATATACAGGCATTCAGCACATGTACTACTTACAAATACATCTTTCTTTTTTAGATTGATAAGGGTGCTCTCTAAGAGTGATTGACCTGATTTCTGATCAAGATTCATTTGACTAGTAAAATATGATCTTATTAATTTGTTATGCTTTTGGAATAGATCTGCAAAAATGTGATGATAATAATCAATAATCCTAATGGTAAATAACATTAGGTAATAAAATCATCTGTTTGAGGCAATGATTGGCTCAAGGTCAAGAGCCCAGAATGTTTGGTCATAAACAAATGGACTTTAATTAGCTCCTGTGATTATAACTTATCAAGAGCCTTCAAATAGTCAAATCTAAGGAAATAAATGCCAGTTTTTTTTTTTTTTGCTACGTTCAAGAATGTACAAATGTTCATATTCATTTTTATTTAATTCTTAAAAATCAACGATAATTCTAAATAGAAAGGAAACCAGTTAATAATGAATGTAATGCAGAGTCTTTATTTTGGAAAACCCTAATGTTAAGTATTCTGGACACTTGTAATAGTTCACGCAAAAGATGTTTTCAATAATTCCCATCCGAAAAAAGAAAACATGTATACATTGTGTACATCTTGGATCATGTACGTTCATTCCACAAAGACTGAAATATATTTCAATTGTCTATTTCCTTTAATTTTGATTATTAGAATTGGCAACTAATGAAAACCCCAAATCAAAGTATCATAAAATGTAATATTACCAGTAAAAGGAAAGAAATGTAATACATTTTGGCAAACTGAATAGTTGCAGCACTCAGTACTTAGTTATGGCTCCGTTTCCCTGAATTCCTGCAGAAATGCAGCGTGGCATGGAGACAATCCGTCTGTGGCTCTTCTCATGTGTTATGAGAGCTCAGGTTGCTCTGATCATCGAACAAGGAAGTACATAGTAACATAACAACAATAAAAACGTTAGTAATAAAACAACAGTAATAATAAAACCAAGTAGGTAAAACATTGTTAGCCCCTTTAAATAGTTATTCTGCTAAGATTCAGATTTAGAACTGACAGTTCATGATGAATTGGAATATTGCACAGTACGAGACATGGAAACAAAGCACTAATTTGTCCAATTTTTTGCACCTTCCCTCTTCATTCGTATCCACAGGTCAATACAATTGATCTGAGTCCAGTTGGCACCTGCCTGGCAACAGGCACAAAAGAAGGAACTCTGACAATTTGGGACCTTACTAGCCCTCTGCCTCTGAATCAACTGAACTGCCACTCTGGAAAGATCCACCAGGTGGCCTTTAGTCCTGGTGAGTGAGTGTGATGTTTGAGAGCATAGCATTTGTGTCAAAAGTGTACAAAATATGTAAATTGCTTGGCCTTTGTTTTTATGAAATACATTTAATAATTACTGCATGTCTCTTTGCTGAGATTTTCTTTTATTCTCTCTTGCAACATTCCAATCACACTCCTAAAATAATGAGCCTAATACATATTATCCTACAATTTTTTTGAGCCAGACATGTGACTCTGATCGTTGTTGCATGACATCATGTGATTTGCTGGTCTCCATCAGTCAGTCTCTCTTTTGGCAACATGGAGAAAGGGTTCTGCAGTCCATTTTTTCTTGTTCACAAAAGACTGGTGGGTTACAACCAATCACAACCCTGAGAGTCCTGGACACATTCCTGGCCAGGTATCAGCTAAAAAAAAAAACTTACGGTTCGTCATATTTAAATGCATTCGTCCTGGGGCTTGGTTCGCTAAAATAGACCAGAAGGACGCCTATTCTCATGTGCCAGTGTTTCTACATCACATACCCATCCTCTGTCTTAAGTTTTGAGGAATGAGTCTACCAATACAGGGTCCTACCCTTTGGTCTGTCACTGTCTCCTCAAACCTTTTCTAAGGCTTTTGAGCCGGCCCTGCTTCTGCTACCACAAGCAGGTGTTAAATCCTGGTCTCTCTGGCTACTCCATATGTAACCACTCCAGCATTGGCTTTCGTCCAGAGTCCCAAGTTCGGGATAGGTCCAGGGACAGTTGCAACTCTTAAGTTACATCACAACGCCGGCCCCTCCCTTAGAGGTTTAGCTGCTCTCTTCCTCCTCTGTTCTGGGGTCCCATTTAGACACCCCAGATGGATGGTAGGAAGGATGCTTCAAAGATGGGTTGGGGCATTGTATCAGGTGGCAGGTTCCTGGAATGTTGTTACATAAGCTGCATAGAGCAGTGTTCCTAGCGATCTGGGCTAACTGTTCACCGTCAAGAAAGAAACAACTGAGAAAGGCCACTTCAGAAACCTCTGGCAATGAATACTACATCCTTATTTTTGTACAGTCTATGGTGTATATGTAAGAGTAACGATGAGGATCTATGTTTGTTTCAGACAGCAGACATATCCTGAGTGTGGGGGAAGACTCCTGTCTAGTGGTTACGGATGTGCAGACTGGGATGCTCATCGCTACTGTACATGCAGAACAAGAGCAGAGGTATGAATGCTAGGTGCTCAACTCCTCAATGTGCTTTCTGCAAGGACTGTAACTTCTCCCTTCTCAAGGTGTTTCTGCTGGGATGGGGACACTGTGCTATGTGGAGGAGTCTCAGGAGATCTCAGTGTTTGGAATCTTCTCAACAGTAAAGTCATTCACAGGATATCTGCAGCTCACTCAGGTAAAACGATCTTTAAATCTTGGGAAATATTCTGTGATTGACATTTGTGCCTTAATGATCAAATAAATGGGATGCGATTTAGAAATGTTCTAATTGAACATCACCAGTAAAAACAGTGGAAATATCTTGAAAAGAGTGAGTGAAAAAGGTTTGGTGTGTGCACAAGATGTTAACTCCATTAGAAACGAAGATGTTTCCAATCTCAAGGCATGGTGTGTCTGTGCTGTAGGTGCAGTGACATGCATGTGGAAGAACGAGCAGTGCAGCAGCATCATCACCGGCGGCTCAGACAAGCAGATCAGTCTCTGGAAGCACCAGTATTAAAATGCACTGTAATTTCCATGATGGCTTTTTGTTTTAAAAGCATTCTTTTATTTTCTGATGTGACGCATTTAAAGCTTTTATTTTTTTCGTGATTTCAGACTTTTCATGTGTTTTTTTGTTTGTGGGCAGTTTGAGTTGTTTTTTTATACATTAGGGTAATGGGGAGTAAGAGTAAGCAAAGGGTTTGAATAGAAAGCATGTAGTATTCACATCGGTGAACCAGACTCCTGCTGCTGACACAATCATAGATGTATTGGGCTTAGCACTGCCACCATTTAACAACGAGGTTCCTGCTTCCTGGGTCAAGACTAAGATGCTTTCTTTTGTAGTTTTCCTATGAAAACAACAGGTAAACTCCATTTGCAGTGTACGACCAGGAACCTTCTAGCTGAGAGGCAGCAGTTCTAATACATCCTGCTCTCACATGAACCAATGATGAGGCTTCATCAATGTTTTCTGCTTGGCATTCCAGTCATTTCTGGTGGAATCTGCAGATTATATAAATTTTAATTGTTACATACGTTTTAAACTTCGGGGAGTTCACTGCAGCCATCATTTAGCGGTCATTTCATGTGCCTTTTTATTCATTCCTTCTATTTATTTATGGCCAGGCAGGAGATGTATGCAATGCATATGAAAATATGAAACCACATATTGAGTATCTGTAACCTGCTGTGATTATATCTGTATGCATCCAGTTTGAAAAAGTACCAGACACTGTTCTAACAATGTCTCCTCATCCAAGAACTACGCTGTATTATAGTCCAGAGATGGAGATAAAGATAAAGATGTGCGTATGTTATTAAACAATCGTGGCTTGTCTTGATGTCTTCTTTTCAAGTAAGATGTAATCCTCTAGTACAATGAGGCTGAGGAGCAAGAACCTGTTTCATCGGAGCCACCCTGCAAGGTAATATACCACACAGCACCTGACGTTATAATTTCTTCAATACTTCAGTAAAGGCAGTCAAGAGCAGGTTGAGTTAGAAATCTAAGGTTATCTCTTTGTTGAAAACTAGAGTTTAATCAGGATAAAGCTCAGATACTGGTAGAAGATGCTTCTACTGAGCTTCAGGAGTCTTTCTTCTCTTGGAGAGCTTTCTCCTCTTACACGGAACACCTGTAATATGTGGGTGATCTGATCTTTGGCCTTGAAGAGGAGGAGCCACAGCCTGTGGCAGGAATTGAAGAGGAAGATCAACAGCCCATTGAAGAAGATTTCCTTGAACACTTGAAATAACCAGAAAGTATTTTGTAAAGCACTGTTTATCTGTCAATACAAGGAAAAATCAAAATGACCATTTATTTTGGAATAACAGTTTACCCCTCTTGGCCACCCCAAAATGATTTTGGCAACCCCTACTTTCAAGCGCTGTAAGTAATATACTTGATGGTAAGTAAGATTCTAACCGCTAATGAGAAAACAGGTCAGGCTTTTCTGAACACATTTCCTTCTATATTCATCAAAGTTTGTGATTGTTTTAAGTAGTTTCACTGCTCGTTTGTAGCGTAATGATGTCATGCACATGCAGGCGCCACTGTCTGATGTCACATGAACTTGCGTTCACATAATAATCCAGAAGATCCATTTGATTCCATTTTTTAAAGTATAGTCTCAAATGTTTTAGATGTTATGTAGTATCTGCTGCTCATAACGAAGCGCATTTAAGGCAAATCACTTCAGTGATGTTTTTTTTTTTTTTTGCAAAAGAATTGTGTCATTGAAATAATCATTTTTTTGGAATAACAGGGTGGGAAAAAAATGAGTGTGGCAGCAATAAAAAACAGACTGGTGAACATTACTGCATTGTCCCAGAACAGACTCCCAAACAGAAATACACTCTCTGCACGTACAGAAGATTGGGCAGAAAACATCACCCGTCATTCCCATACTGGAGAACTTCACATTCAAACAAAAGAAATCCACCGCTATCAAAAGCATTCAGAAACATAGCAGGTTGAAATTTTTCTTGTGTCTTTTAATATATACAGCCATATTTTTTAGATATCTGTTGATATCACACTCACATGCCCCAGAGATTTATTTTCATATTCATTTGATTATTTATGTAGCTGTACAGATACACACATTCTCTGTTTGACAATCTCAGATTTACATATTCACTTTTACATCTTTATTAGTGTTAAACAGGTAACAACAGCATTAAGTTTCAGCTAGTGACACCGTATAAAAAGGTATGCAAGCATTGTTTAGGGGTGTCACCTTTCCTAGACAAACATCTTCAGACTCATGCCTTTCAAATTCATTACAGGAGGGAAGGTGTAGGGGTACACTAGGAATAGCTTGAGAATGATCTCGGCATTAAAACTTTGTCCATTTCCATTACTGAGTTATTGTGATCTGCTTCTACCACCCCATCTCAAGCAACATTAGACAGAGATTAAAAGAAACCATCAGTGGTCATGTTTCAGCAGTTGTAACAATATCTTTGGTAACAAAATGTGAACACATTTTTATTGAGAACAGAAAACATGAAGAAGCTCACACATTTCCAGTGTTTGGTAAAAATGTAAATGGTTTAAACAAGACATGACAGCATGTGATCTGATCGATTGCTTCTGTGTGTTTTACCATACATAGTGATCGTCAAACGAAAGTTCGGTCTTTTCTAACATCTTTCTCCAGGCCTGGCCTTCGCAGTGTCCGCTTCATGGGTTAGACCCCCGTGTGTTTGTCTAGAGGATCTGGCTTCTGTTCCTGATGCCTTGCATTGGGTTGGGATTGGAAATGGAACTCTTGGTTCAGCTCAGGTGTACAGTAGTGCTTGAGCAGCTGCTGCAGGTGCTGTTGTAAGTTGTCGGAGCGTAGGGATTCCTCCGTGTCCTTACGTTGTTCCAGATGGGTCTGTTTACTATGACTGTCCTTCAGAACTGTCCGTTGCATTTGTGTCCTGCAAATGAAAAGGTTGACTATGATTATTTTTACCAGATAACTTAGAGAAATGACACTCCCAGGCACCAGTGTAATTTCTAAGCAATGTTACATTACTTCATGAGGCATCACGATGCAATGATCTATAAAAATATTTATATACGCTGAATTTGATCATCCTGTGTATTTACAAGCTCTTCTATTTAGAAAACATGGCTGGGTATAGACTTTTCAGTGAGAGATAGGATTAAAAAACAAAAATCCGGAAATCTTATTGTATGATTTGAACTGTCAAATAAGTATTATTATATATGTATTATAAGTATTAAGTTACGATAAAAAAACATATAATAAGTGTTTTTAATATATTAAATAAGTATTATTTATAATGTGATGGGAATTTTTAATGTAATGTCTCCATCTAGTGGTTATATTGAGAAATGTAATTTGAGAAACTTTTTAGAGCATACGTCATACTTTAGTCCCGCCCTTGAGAAGTCGGGTTAGAAAAGCACATGCGTCTCTCTCTCTCTTACTCTCGCTTGCTAAATCTCTCTGGGACGAAAACTCTCTTGGGAGTTTCTTTGTTTCTTTCTTTCTTTTCTTTCTCTTTCTCTTCTTTTCTATCTATATATTCTTTTTCCTTCTTTTCTCTTCTAGCGTTCATTTATATTTTAATAGGCTCTTAATATGCGCTAAACCACGTTCTTCTTCCACGTTAGAGTCACGTGTGTAGGAAATGCGTTGAGACTGCTAATCTTTGTAATAAATAGCCGCATTTGCTGTGTTCTCTCTCGAACGGTCTCCAGTGTTCATTATAAATTGACAAGATATATTTTAATTTCTATAACAATAAGTATTTGTTAACAAAGCATCCTTTGTTAACAATTACTGAGGTCAAACAGTTCCTGTAGTTCTTTGCACACATTGTGGGAGAGATTCTGTGCTGTCAGCTCTCTCCATAGATTTTCTATTGGATTTTGATCTGGAGAGAGCCACTGTATGGTTTTGCGCTCATTGTCATGTTGGAAGACCCAGCCACGGCTGTCGGCCAGTGCTCTGACTGATGGAAAAGGGAATTTGCCCAATATCTCACAATACATGGCCCTGTTTATCCTCTCCTTAGCACTGTGCACTCCTCCTGTTCCCTGTGCAGAAAACCCCCCAGAGCATGATGCTTCCAGCCCGATGAGTCACTTTGATGTGTGGTGCTGTTGGGATGTATTCTTTTTTTTCCTCTAAATATTTGGAATGGAGTTAGACCAGAAAGGTCTGACCACAGGACCTTCTCCCATGATTCTGCTGTATCATCCAGATGGTTCCTGGCCAACTTTGGACGGGCCTGGATACGGGCTGACTCAAGCAGAGAAATCTTCCTTGTGATGCTTGATTTAATCTTTTAAATTAAATTTTATCAGAGTTAATACAAGTTGAGGTCATCCCATGCCAATGACAGAGTATGTGCAAAAGAGCGGTTCAGTCTATTAGGGGGTTAATTTGTTTAAAGTTTAAAAGCACAACAGAGATTCGGGATCTATTTCTGTATTAAAAGTCCTGACATGCAACACATTTGAAGTGCATCCAAGTCAAGCATCTTCAGGAACCACACTTGTGTTTCAGCACTCACGGAATAAAGATTAGTCACAGAAGTATCACAGCATTCTCCAAATCAGATTGACATGCAACCGTGCAGACCTTCTGATCATGGAACCATCTTCTTTTAGCGTCTTTTTCTCTACTAAATGTGGCAGAATCGCTTCCTCAAAGCCTCCAACAAAGCTCAAAGCCTGTACATAGAGTAGAGAGCTCAAGCGTCTGCACGGACAATTATCTGCTATCCAGCTAGTGAACATCAAAGTATAGTGCACCTAACAGAGTTTCAAAAACCCAGACCTTTTCAAAGTCATCTTTGGCTGATGGGAGATCAGCAGACAGTGAAGGGTCTCCAGTTATTTTCTCCAGGCGATCACCTTGCACAACCATGGTTTTAATAGCTTTGACGACCTTTTGACCTTGGACAGAGTCTTCCTTAAATCTTGAAGCTGCCGCTCCAGTGTTTGGGACAGGTGCATTGAAGGTCACCTAAATCAAGATCACTTTAGCTGCACTAGGACTACAGATCTGCTAAACACAACAATTGAAGTTACTACCCTGGGTAATTTATACATGAAACTTGGATTCAAAGTTTACCATCCTAGACAACTAAAAATGCTTCCAAGTACCATATAAATGCAAAAAGTGCTCCACAAACAACCGGGTATAAGGATTTCTTTTACAAGTGCTGCATGTGTTCGAGAGTAGCGGAGGGCAGGACTTGTAATATTATTTCTGGAATGAATTAGATACATTTTTACATTCACTTTTGTTTTCTCTGTTTCTCTCCATTCAGACAGCCTCTCTCATTTCTCTGCTGCACCTAATCATTTACTCAATAACCTCCACGTCTGTTTCTAATCTCCTTGTTTCCTCCTCACCATATCAGTGTCCGGTTCCCCTCTGCACTTCCACTTCATAAGCCTTCAAATTCTCGAAGCCCAACAAAGCATGGTACACAGAACTCACCTTGGTTGTGGTCTCCACTCTCTCCTTCAGGGAACGGGGGTTACAAAGGTAACCTTAGCCGTTATTAAACTGCATTCAATGTCATTGTTTGCTATTACACATAAATGTAAATATATTCCATTCACTATATTTTTAAGTCTGTGTTTAGTTCCTTAATCAGTTTGTTTTTGTTTTGTTGTTGCATTGGAGTTCTGCCCTTTACCATAAAAAAAGCATTGCGTGTTTACACACAATAAAGCTCAATCTGATTCTGAATATATTTATTCTATGCTAAGATATAAGTGAATCCAGAATTGAACCCTGCATATTAAGATCAAGAGTTTGACAATTTCATAATTGACATATATCTAAAGGATCAAGCTTTCAAACCTCTCTCTGATCTCCTCCACTCCTTACAACTGTCCTCTTCACAACTTTAGAGAAAGAATCAGCCTCGCCCACAATGGCAGCTTCATGCTCTGCCCCATCCATTATCACCATCTCTCTCTCCACTCCATCTGCTGACACATACTTCCGGATGACTTTCCTGGTTATCTGGCAGGAAAAGGATGAGGTTATAAAATTTACTGGATTTCTATTTTTTATAACATCATATTTAAATTTCTGTATTTTTCAATCATTTATTTTCTGACATTTATTTTTAAACACATGACAGACACTATTGTTTAAATTGGCTTACATGTCACGTAATGAAAACATTTGATCAGTGGCGAGCAGTCAATAGAGGGTGCTAGAGTATTTTAGGCAATATAAAGTAATCAGTGAATTTGGCTATTAAATTTATCAACATTGGCTATAGTTGATTTGCATAGACTATAGTTTGGTGTGGTTATTAGCTCGTGGGTAGCAGCATTTCAAGAAACACTGAGAGAGCCCAAGAGCTCTGGCACTGTGCCCATAAGAGTGCAATGTATATCAGAGAAAACAGGAAACTAGATAAAGAAACAATTCTTTTTAAAAAATTTAAATATTGCAATACTTTACAAAATAAACTTTTCTGACATTCCTTGCATCTTTTAGTGTTGTTCCTTCATCAAAAACAGAATAAACACATTCCCAATTCCAAACCCCGACAATATTTGCAAGAAATAGATCCAAATGTTGTTCATGAGAGTGTGTTAGCATACACAGTCACTGAACTGCGTGGAGCATGTTGTCGTTTCTACATACCAGGAGAAACTTCATTTGAAGCTTGATTACACATTTTCCTGATCATGGCCATTGCTTTATTCTACTTTCATTGTGTCTATCTTATAAACACCAGGATCAAATGCTGAGTTTTTTTTTTGACAGTTTCTTAAATTTGAGTAAAAAATGCACCAGCTGCCTCTGCATCGATCAGTTCAAACCTACTCTCTTGGCATTGATAGTACCATGACCTACTGACTGAGCCAAAAGTAAAGATGGTTCAGTCAGTAGGTTTAAAATGAAACAATTCAAATTTAACATCAAACAACCATCTGATGGCATGAAGTGAACTGAATCTGTTGCAATGGACAGAAGAATTACCTTTTTGACCACCGTGTTTCCGTGCTCATCTGTGTATTTCTCTTCTGTAACAGTCTGCAGAGGAATGTCAGGCATTTCATCACCCTGGAAAATACATAATTTAAAATCATGTCAAAAATTTGAATCAAGATCATTTGCTAAATATTTGCAAAAAATTGTTGCGACAATAAACCCCTTTCAGAAGAACTATTCTCACACACTAAAATGTTGCTTGGGGTTTGAATGCATCTTTACTGCAAAATTAATGTAGTTGTTGGAAGGTTTACAATACGCTTACAAAAAAAGATGCAGAATGTCAAGATACTAAGGAAGTTTTGCTCTAGACGTGACGATTCAGAGAGTAATAATGGAAATAAAAGTGAATGAATAAATGTTTTTTTTTATGAGGAAAAATGCATGGGAATTTGCAGATCAAAACAGTTCAATTATAGCCTCGTAGTAAATAAAAACAGAATCAAAACCAAGCATTTTATCCAAACGAACAGACAGGTACCTGAATGACAACTCTGCGGCGCACCACTCTGGTAGTCATCATCTCATCTTCTGAACTATCAGACAAAACACCTAGCTCCTCTGCTATTTCCTGAGAGTAGCACAGATGCATTGTGGGTCACTCTTGTACCACTCAGATCCCTGGACTTCACACCATGCAATCCCATCAATTCACCACAGTCCACATGACCAATACAATTCTTTATATTGAGCAAATAACACCAACACAATCCAAAGTGCCAAACATCAGTGCCTCAAGTTTAGTCTCGATTCACACATTGTCACAGATACTTAGTTAAAAAAAATACTGGAACTAAAATGTTACGATTTACACTATTCTATTAGAGCACCAGTCAAACGTAAGTGCAAGCCAGTGACAAACACCCACTCTTGCTCACATGCTTAAATTCTTACCCTCCCTAGAGAGTCCTCATCTTCGTCATACCTCATCCTATTAGATAGCTCTTCAAGAAAAGGTTTATCACCTAAATTCTTATAATGCAAACACATCTCTTCATCAGTGAATTCATCCTTTTGCTCAAAAATGATAGGCAGGTCTTCATTGCTCAATGATACGGGCCAATCATCTGTTTTATGTTTTGAAATTCCTTCAATGAACTTGCTGCTTGATAAAAATGGCAGGTTATCTACTGCCTGAGGGACTAGAAGTTTTAATGATCCAGAATCCTGTTCAGATAAATCTGTAAATGTTTGTATGCAGTCAAAGAACTCTGTGTCTGATTCCATGCTGTCTGTACGAATAGCTCTTGTCTTGGACCTTAGGTCGAGATTGTAAAAAGGAGAGTCAATATATATGGCTCCACAGCTCTCTGACTTCCATTCTGTGGCCATCTCAGGCGTTTGTAGCTCCTGAGTAGATGTCGTAGCTCCTGGTGGATTAGTCCCAAGGGGTGATGAGCTTGAGTAAGGAGAATCAACAGGATTTACTGGTAATGAATGCTCCAGAACAGTCTGATCTACAACTTCTCTTGATTCAGACGAATTATATTGATCAGAAGAGAAAACACTGATTGTAGCAGCATGTGACTGTATATCTGCTGCTGACGTGTTAGATGCTTTAAAGTTTAGGTTTAAATGCAATGCAGAGGAATCAATTTGATGGATTTCAACTTTTCTATGAGAATCATTTAGATGAAACTCAAAAGAATTGACTTCTGTCAATCCTTCTGATGTTTGGGGTTGTTGGGGTGCTGAATATGACGTCATGTTAAGTGGTAGAAATCTCTGTTGATCGAAAGGAGATGAGGCGCATGGCCCTCGATCTGATTCTTGTGATGATTCACTGGCAGACAAGAAGAATGCTGGGTGAGGTTCTAAACTTCCTCGAATGGATGAATCTTTTGTTTTTGTTAAGCTTAATTTTTCTTGCGACTGTAAATGAGTGTCATCATCCTGTTCAGAAAGTAAAATGAAAAGAAAAGTGTTAACGGTTTATTCTCACTGTTTATTTACATGACAAATTAAGTTAAGTGCTGCACAGAAACTGAAAGTTAACTGATAAGACTTTCTTGCCTTGATATTTAAGTTGTAATTTAGACAATTGTTGAAATTGTATTGTTTAAATAATCCAAGCTAAAAACAAGTTAGCCATTAGTAAAACATTAGTTAAGCATTAATCATTCCCACTCTCACACTTTGTTCAATGTTTTGTTTGTAAGTGCAGGATTGTGTAAATCCTTGAGGGTTATGTCTGAAGGTTTAGTCATGATCGACTATGGGAACACACTTCGAGCGGCCAATCTACATACCATGAGCCAATGAAAGCATTTTCATTGTACAGTGAAGAAGTGATGCTTTCTGAGAAAAAAGGGTGCTTCTGCAAATGGATTGGTAGCTCAAGTGGTTCATCATGGAACACCTGCACATCACTTCAGCGGGTGCTTGACTATCCCTGGGGTTGGATGGCCCTCCTAGTTCCCCCGCACCAGAGTGCCTTTGAGACTGTTCACTACATCACTACTTGATGCACAGCAGTGTTTCTAACGCTCAGTGTTTCTCAACTCCATTTACTCATTATTCATTTTCAGACCCATTTATTCTCTTTTTTGGGGTCATGGAGGTCTGGCCTATCACATTGGGCAAGAGGCAGGAGTACACCCTGGATAGTTCATCATAGAGCAACACACACTCACACATTCACACCTAAGGGGAATGTGTGAGTTCACATGTTTTTGGGATTGTGGGGGAAACCCAAGTACCCGGAGGAAACCCACGGGGAGAACATGCAAACTCCTTCTAGGAAGGTTACCGGCGAGCCTAGAACCACCAACCTTCCAACTGGAAGGCCACAGTGCTACCCACTGCGCCAGCATGAACTCCAGGGCCATTACATGCTAATCAGGACAGACAGCACGGCACACACTGAGGGAGCCCGTTGCAAGCTTTTCCTTATCCCTGTGCCAAAGTGAACGACTGAAAGGGAATATCGATGTTTTTTACATGGCCCCTCATTCTCTGAAGAAGGGAACACTGATTTATGTCCCTTTGCCAAGACCTTGAGGTCATGTGTTATAAGACTGGCGGACTTTGGGTACCGGTTCCAGCTTATTCAGCATCACAGGAAGAGTGAAGGCATCATCTGGCTTTTATCCAGGTGCACATGGTAAGCTATAAAAGTGAAAATAAAAGTGTTTTTATTGGTCCGTTGTATGTAGAGCGAGTTGATTCAAACGCGTGTTCCCAAAGTTGATGACTCAACATATGTTTCAGTTCCCATTATCAAGCAACGAGGGGTTACACAAGTAACCAAAACATTCTCTTGGATTGTTGTTATTGCTTTTTTTACTATCACACAGACTCACAACATGCTCAGCATCTTACCCTTTCATTTGAGTCTGCAGTGGCTACTATCCTTGACACGAATCTTAGGTCATCTTTTATTTGCCGCATTAGTCCCTCGTTTTCCTCTTTTTGGTGGACTGTGTGGCCTTTGTTTGTTTCATCATCTATGAATGCTCCTTTTGTTCTGGTCAAATTTTCTTTTTTGCGATAACTATCTGCCATCTTTACACCTTCTGTTTCAATTTGAGCTTGGTGTATGGGTCCACCGAGAGATGAGATTGGCTTTCTTTCAGTTTCAATTTTAGAATCAGCTTGAAGCTCCTCTTTTTCAATTGGAACCTCAAACGTGCACTCCTCAAATGTCATTTGATTCAACAGTTCATAATCTTGTTGGTTTTTAGCCAGATGTTTCTCAAGACCTTCAGAGTCAGTCAATTCAGTGTGGTAAAATAAAGATTCTGGAGTCTCTAAACCAGGACTGTCTACGCTTGATACAGAAGCATGTTCAACTGGTGAGTTTATAGAGAATTCCAGTACAGGCGAATCAGGGGAAAGACATCCACTGACTGAGGATGTTGACTCTTGAGTGAAAGGCAGATTTTCAGCAAAACATTGTACCCTTTCTATTGAAATGATGTTCCCAGGTAGAGGTGATTCCTGAGATAATGGTCTGTCCTTGTTCTCTGAGGTGTATGATTCTGGTGACGAAGCTCTCATTTCAGTATAAAACAAAGAATTGGTGCAAATTGATTCACCAGACAAATCACAGGATTCTTCTTCCAAGCTTCCCAGCAAAGAACTAGTATTTTCCTTTACTCTAGGAAAAATGTCTTTACATCCAGCATACTCAAACACACATGGATTTGTACTGAACATTTCACCTCTGTATTGAGGATCATACAAATGAGCTATTAAGGCTGAAGCTCTGAACCTCTGTGTTTCAATGGGAGATGATTGGAAATCAAAGACAGGTGAATTCTGTAATAATGGTCTGTATTCATTCTGTGATAATAACGTTTTTGGAGAGGAAGGTCGTGGATAATTGGTTTGTTCTGAAACAACACAAAGCTCAACATCTGAAAGTGACTCTAGTGAATCTGAGCGTAATATATTTATTGTTGATAATTTATGTACCATAAACTGTAGGTCTGAATTTGGAGACATTGTTCTAGACTTGTTCAGTGGTACAAGGGATTCAACTGTGGCAGGTGCAACAGCAATTTCAGACATTTGTGTGTTTGTTGATGCTGTTATGTAAAAATTTATTGATTCTGATGAGAGTGGTCTGCACTCTTCTTCTGACAATATTGATTCCGGAGAGTCAGGTCTCTGCTCTTTACTAAGTCCTGCCTCATATATGTCATTTTCAACATCCAACGATGCTGGGGAAATTGAATGACAATCAGACTGTGGAGTGGTAAATGTATAGATGAATGGGTTAAACTCAGGAACAGGTGAATCAGGGGTCAATTGTTCATGCCAAGAGTCTGATTTTACAGATTTGGAAGAGTTAGGTCTTTGTGCTGAAATAAAGTCCAGATAATCTGATGAAGATATTGTCTCTGTGAAAGCAACAGACTCCAACACAGCTGAGCAATACTGTGGTAGAGTTGAACCTGAAATAGGAGAGTCAGCTCTTTGGTCTTGATTTAAATAATACTTATGAAAGTTGCCTTCCACATCAGAATCAACTGATTTTGGGGAGTTTAATCGGGTGGCCAGAAGAGGCATAACTAATTGCACTGTTTGTGTGAAATTAGGAATAGGGGAATCTGGACTGTGAGACCTACTTTCATTAAATGATGTTACTGAAGACCTTCTAATGTCAGAAACCACATCGTCAAACTGATTTGCGTGAATATCTACGTCTGATTCTTCTGAATCCGACCTGTTTTCTAACATTAGACATTCATCTGCTGTTACTGGAAAAGCTGTGAACTGAAGGACAGGAGAATCGGGGGGCATGTGCATCTCAGGATCTGATAGACAAGACTGTGGAGAGTCGCAAATTGGCTCTGGATGAAGATTTGAAAGGCATTGTTCATAATCTACAGTCAGTGGGAACGGTGCTGGTGAGGTTGGTTGAGATTCTGTAAGTGTCACGGCATAGTCACAAGTGTCTTGTGAAAATTCAGGAATAGGTGAATCAGGAGATAGAGTTCTGTTTTCATTAGAGGATGAGAACGAATCAAACAAAGACCTCCCACAAACATTCTCCAAGTCATCAAACAGATCTGTGTGAATGTCTATGTCTGATTCTTCTGAATCCGGCTTGTTTTCTAACATTAAACATTCATCTGCTGTTACTGGAAAAGCTGTGAACTGAAGGACAGGAGAATCGGGGGGCATGTGCATCTCAGGATCTGATAGACAAGACTGTGGAGAGTCGCAAATTGGCTCTGGATGAAGATTTGAAAGGCATTGTTCATAATCTACAGTCAGTGGGAACGGTGCTGGTGAGGTTGGTTGAGATTCTGTAAGTGTCACGGCATAGTCACAAGTGTCTTGTGAAAATTCAGGAATAGGTGAATCAGGAGATAGAGTTCTGTTTTCATTAGAGGATGAGAACGAATCAAACAAAGACCCTCCCCACAAACATTCTCCAAGTCATCAAACAGATCTGTGTGAATGTCTATGTCTGATTCTATTGAATTCGACCTGTTTTCTAACATTAGACATTCATCTGCTGTTACTGGAAAAGCTGTGAACTGAAGGACAGGAGAATCGGGCGGCATGTGCATCTCAGGATCTGATAGACAAGACTGTGGAGAGTCGCAAATTGGCTCTGGATGAAGATTTGAAAGGCATTGTTCATAATCTACAGTCAGTGGGAACGGTGCTGGTGAGGTTGGTTGAGATTTTGTAAGTGTCACGGCATAGTCACAAGTGTCTTGTGAAAATTCAGGAATAGGTGAATCAGGAGATAGAGTTCTGTTTTCATTAGAGGATGAGAACGAATCAAACAAAGACCTCCCACAAACATTCTCCAAGTCATCAAACAGATCTGTGTGAATGTCTATGTCTGATTCTTCTGAATCCGGCCTGTTTTCTAACATTAGACATTCATCTGCTGTTACTGGAAAAGCTGTGAACTGAAGGACAGGAGAATCGGGGGGCATGTGCATCTCAGGATCTGATAGACAAGACTGTGGAGAGTCGCAAATTGGCTCTGGATGAAGATTTGAAAGGCATTGTTCATAATCTACAGTCAGTGGGAACGGTGCTGGTGAGGTTGGTTGAGATTCTGTAAGTGTCACGGCATAGTCACAAGTGTCTTGTGAAAATTCAGGAATAGGTGAATCAGGAGATAGAGTTCTGTTTTCATTAGAGGATGAGAACGAATCAAACAAAGACCTCCCACAAACATTCTCCAAGTCATCAAACAAATCTTTCCCCACATCATATTCAGATGATACTGATTCCGATATGTTACTTGCTGCTTCTTCTTCAAATGTAAAGATAGAATATTGTGATATTGGACAATCAGGATAGAAAGCTTGAGAATTGGTAGTTTTTTCATTTACATATTCTGTAAAATATTCTTGGGTGGAAATATTTAGCTTATATTCCTCCTCTGGCGAGTCTGATGAATCAAAATGTGCTAAATCCGAATCAGGCGAATCGAGCCTGTTTTGCAACATTGAACATTCTTGAATATAAGCGTCATATCCTGTATTCTCTGAGCAAAGCGACCGAGGTGAGAATGACCGATAGCCTGTTAATGGAAAAGAAATCTGAGAGGTACATGTGAATTGAGGAACTGGTGAATCGGGGCACAGGGGACTGTTTCTGTTAAGTGATGTGGTCGACTCCAGAAAGGAATGTCTAGGATCATTAGCTATTGGGTTAAGTAAAAAGTTATGAAATGGATTTTCTGATGTTGGTTCTGGACTCAAGAGCTGGTAAAGCCTTGATGTTGGCTGAAAGTGAGAATTGCAATACTGAGGTATGGGGGAATCTGGTAAAAATAGAGGCATATCAGGAGAAAGAGAATTAAAGGTAGGTTCTGGAGTGGACACACAAGTGCAAAGATCAAGCTCAAATGATGTTGATTCATTTGATGAGGACTCAGAGTACTTCACAGGACATGATTGACAGTCTACTGGGAAATATTGTGGAAAAGGAGAGTCTTGTGAAATCTGTCTGAATTCATTCATTGAAATGTACGATGATGGTGTAGATGCCCTTACAATGCTTTCTTCACCAAACAGATCTTCTGTTATGCTTCTGTTATTTTCTGAGCATGAAGATTTGGGTGACCATGATACTTGAAAGATGCTGTGAGCAAGAAATCCACTAAATTCTGTTATAGGAGAGTCAGGTGACAATTGGTTGAACTCACTTATTGATGCAACAGATTGTGGAGACAAGGGTCTACAATCGGTTGCTTCTAATCTATCATCCAGTGGCTCTGGAGTCATTGGTCTTAACTGAAAGGTTTCATAAGAAAATGGACACAACTCACAGGTGATTACTGGAGTGCTTGTGATTTTTGAAGCACATGTGTGTGTTTCTTGGGGGCCCTGTGTATCTCCAAGATGGCCTTTAACGTAAAATGTCATAGTTTCATGCTTGACATTTTGGTAGTGTGGATCAAATATCTTGGCAATGTGATTTCTGTTCATTAAGGTATGTTTTCGTTTCAGTAAATCACACGAGTTTTCCTTTTCACTGTATCCCACAGGCTCGATTTCTGCACTAAATGCCTCTCTCTGCTCACCTTCAGTTATTACAATATTTACACTATCTTTAGATAAAGGGACACTTTCTGGCTCTGAAATGAAAAATTCTGTGGATTCTGACCTTTGGTGTCTGTCTAAGGGATCACACTCTGAATTTATATTATTAAATGCTTCTATATCTGGTGATGAATCTCTTTGAATGCCAGGTGAAAGTGGTGTAAATTGAGCTGCTGATTTAAAAGATTTGGGAGACAAAGGACGAATTTCACTCAGTTCTTCTGAGAATGGTTTACTTTCTGACACACTGGAACCCGAAATAATATCATGATCACACAGGGAATATTTCAACATTGTTTGGCCAATCTTTGGAATAGAAGAAGAAGGGGAGATACATCTTTGGAGTTTGATAGAAGAGATTGATTCAGGAGATGATGGCCGGCTTCCATACAGGAAGTCAAGTGATATCCAATCAAAATTTAAATCTGAATCTTCAGAAAGATTGGATGGTGAGCTGTAACCACTCATTAGGGTTGAAAATTTATGCTGGATCTCTGTTAGAAAGTAAGGTATTGGTGAATCGGGAGGAATAGGTTCATTAGTGGTTGTAAACGATTCTGGAGAAGATGGCCAAGTTTCAGGTATAAATTCTGATTTGAATTTGGCTTCATCACCTGACATCACTGACTTATCTGGAAGCTCCAAAAAAGGTTGAGTAAAATTAGGAAGAGTAGAGTCTGGGGACAGGTATCTCCTGAGATTGAATGAAATTGTTGATTCAGGAGATGACAGTTGTCTTCCAAAGAGACAGTTAACTGATATCTGATCAGAATCTAAATATGAATCTTCAGACAGACTTGATGGTGAGATGTAACCTGGCATGAGTGCCGAAGAACCCGGCTGAATTCCTGTTGAAAGGTAAGGTATTGGAGAATCAGAGGGAAGGGGTGCATTTTCATCAGTCATTGTAAAATTAGGAGAATCTGTCACCAGAGATATTTGTTTATCGAAGGATTCAGTGGATTCATGAGATGATTTTCGGCATGTAAATAGACAATCTGATAACAGACCAGATTCCATGTATACATCTTCAGGCCATGATGATGGTAATGTGCATCCCATCATGAGTGAGGAAGATTCTGTCTCTACATCTGTTATGAAACAAGGTATTGGAGAGTCAGAGGAAAGGGGTCTGTGTTCATTTATTGACATACAGGATTCTGGAGATGATCCTCGACTCTCGGCTATAAGAGCAGTTAATGCAATGTTTGTATTTTCTGACAAAGTTGACTCACCTAAATAAGGGTGACTCCCTTTGGTAGAAACAGAACATATCTGGTCATGGATTGAATCGGGGGAAAAAGATTGGCTCCCAAGTGGAGATTCTAAAGGCATCAGATCAGAGTCTATGTCTGAATGTGGGTAAGAATCAACTTGTACTTCAATCCCAAAAAAAGGAACTGGTGATTCAGGCAAGTGTTTACAACATTCTGTAACTGACTTAGCCGATCCTGGAGAAGGCTGCCTTAATTCCTCTGAGAATGAAAAAGGAGACGCCTGTTCAAAATCGCAAGCTGTGGGTGATTCCCTATCAAGAAAATCAGAGTTGATAGAGTCAAGGGACCAAGAACAATTTGATTTGTCTGTATCAGATACATATGATATCACTGAACCAGGTGTAACCGGTCTTTCCATGTCATTGTCCAATCCCAAATAAGACATTCCAGTTGCAGCTTCTGTCTGGGGTTTGTATTGTTCAAAATGTTTTGTGAATTCCAGTGTATCATATTCAGCATAACTAGGCAAAGGTGTAGAGGGTCTAAAATCAGGCAAGGGGGAGTCTAAAGAAAAAAAGTTCATGTCATTCAGTGAAGATAATGATGAAGATGATCCTGTTTCAGGCATCAATAAGCATGAGCCTGGAGAAGATGGCCTATGCTCAAGTGGTACTGGAGAGTCTAAAGGGAAGCAGATCACCGATTCAGGTGAGGAGGTCCTATGTTCAGTTAAAGTCCTTTTAAGATCATCCCACCCAGACATTAAATTAGGTGACAATGACCTAAGCTCATCTTGACATGTGCTGGGTGTAAGAAGTCCATATTCTATAAGATCTGCTGATATAGAGGAGGTACATTGATCTTCAGCTGTTTGCTTCAGTGTGGTTAGTTGAACTCGTGATTCTAAAACATCAGAATCAGTTATGGGACTAGATCTAACATGTGCCTGTCCAGTGGTTGAATTGATTGACATTTGATGGAGTGAAGAGTGAAAAATCTCTGTGATACTACGTTCAAGTCCATCAGAGACTCTAGATGATTCAATAGGATTGTCTGCTATTAAGATTCGCCCTGCTTTAGAAGACGATTCTGAGGACCTAACAGCAAAATGACGAATGTCAGCTTCTTTGAATGTATCTAAAGACTCATAGAAATCCTCAGAAGTCTTCTCATGTTCAGAGGATTTATGCACCTCTCTTGTTTCATGAATTTGAGGTGAAACAAAACTTTGACCAAAAAGGGTTTGATAAAATCGGTCAGACACTTCTTCAACATGCCGCTTCAAATACTCATCACTTTCGCTGAGTTTCTTTGGAAGCAATGGTGATTCAATGGGATTTGATTCATTTGATGGAGGTGAACTCATCATGGTTCTGATGGCATATGATTGTTGGTGACACTCGTGTGCAAGTTCCACAGATATCTCATTGAAATACAGTTCTGCATTCTCAGCTTCCAGGAGACTATGTCCAAAATCAGACATGATGGTTTGTCTCTGATCCCTTTCATAACCTGCATCATCCTCCTGTTGTTGGGAATTTAGGATGAATGAAGCTGGTGTTGCTCCTAACTCTTGAAAGGGATAATCCATAGGTAATGTTTCATGTACATCTTGTAATGATTCATTGGGAATGCTACCACCTCTGTATACTGGGTCTAAAACATGAGACTGCAGTCTCGAGGGAACAGCTTTGAACACGGTAAAGAAGGGACTCACTTGATGGACAATGCCTGGTGATTGGTTTTCAGAGCGATGCGCTGATGCTCCTGCCACCCTGAGAACAAGTACAATTAAAATTACATTCTTGGGTAAATGTGATGATTCCTTTATACTGTACAGGACAAAAAAATGTAACTTACATTGAGCCCATCTCTTCTCCAGGTTGCCTCGAGTCTTTCTGGGAGTTATTATAAGAAGGTATTTTGCAGGGGAGATCCTTAACAAGTCCTGATTGTTCTTGAGTAACTCCTACGTGGCTTGACCTAGAGCAGTCCATGTCCTCCTGTAGTGCTGAAAGCTCTGGAAAAATTGTTTAGTGAGATCAGTTCAGGTTGTAGAATAATAAAATGTTTTTTTTATATAAGACTTTATTTAATTTCTAAACACTACCTTCACTATGATCCAGTGATATGGTTTGCTCAATCTCTGCATAGGTGTGGGATGACTGATATTGACAGGACTGGGAGATTTTGCTTTCTATGAGATGCACAATGTCCAAGCGGTTGATTTTTGTAAGTTTCCTCATCAAAGAGTTTTCTGTTCAAAAGTTGAGAGATAAAATATTTAACCAAAACATGTAGTCCTTGTGCCAAAACACACTTAACAGACCAGAACTCAAGAAACATATATCTGAATTATGTCCACATGTAAAAAGATGTGCTGGTTTTTGAAGCTATCTTCTGGTTTTTTAAAGCCTTATTTCAACCAGACACTGCACAAACCACTTCTGAATAGCTAATTTTGTTGAAATAATCAACCAGTTTGTTAAACTTGTAAAATGGATGGTGAAAGGAAGAAGATGGTTAACAGTTAAGATCTTTGTCTTAAGATTAATACAGTTCAGCAAACACTCAGCTCACCTGTAGCATTTTTGCCCTCCCTCTCTTTCCACCGTTTTATGAGAGCATGGCTTTGGTCTTGGAGAGAATTTGGATTTTCATTTCGTATTTTGTTGCTCTCAAGGTCACTGAAACCCAGTTCCCATGCCAGTTCTGTTTAGACAAAAAAAAAAACTTTAATTAAAAAAAAAATACTTTTGACTAGTGTCATATACCACTGTACAAGCTCAGAAACTTACCTGACCAACTAAAACCAAGATGGTCTGCTATTACAGCCAGACGGGCTTGTTTTCTGTCATCCTCCTCTTCTGGATCGACTGCAAAGTCCAACAAAGCAGCAACAAAGATGTGCATAGTAAAATCTCACCACAAATCATTTACAATTCCTTTTTTCACAAACCTACATACAGGTTCACTGGCTTTCCTTGGTTCATAATGAATATTTATTATATTTAACATTTGAAAATTTGGTTTACTTAAAGTACAAATAAAGAATTGTGACTATTAATGAATGTAATTAGAGCTTGAGCACAGAAAACGTGTTGAACCCTTTTGTAAATGCAATTAACCTATTCGCTCCGGTGTGAAGAAACACAGAAATAGTATAAAGAAAATCAAATAAAAGGATCTCTTACTGTTGTGTAAGTTCCTACTTCGACAATGTAGCAATGCGTAGTCCAAGTCACTATTTGACCAATAATGTAATATATCTAACAATAATTTCTATATTGGTTATGTAGCCTTCAATATAGCAGCCTGTGAGATTCAACCAATTTTCAACATAAATGATTGTCTCATCAATAGTTTGTTATCAATACCTTGAATGTTTTCCTCTACTTCTGGGTTTCTTTCCATAGGAGCCTCTCATTCATTCTTAAAATGTTGGCCGTGTGAAATAAGCTAATTTTAATTCCTCTGATTGTTATTATGTTGGCTTGCTTGCAAAGCCAACATATTGTTATTATTATCAATGCTCGAGCACTGAAATTGCAAAGCTTTTTTAACTTCGTTAGAGCATGGTTGCTCCGTCATAAACAGAAAGTTGCTAATAACTGAGCCGTGCAATGCCTGATCGGGTTCAAACATGCCATGTGCATTAGAAGTCCCTGTCTGACCAAGTCAAGACAGACCCTATAGTGTCAATTATAGCACTACATAGTGGCCACATGGAATATCTGCATTTCTGCTGTTTTTCAATTTGTGTTTGAAGTACTTTTTTGAAATCTGAAACACCTATGTAAGGGGCATATGAGATATGGTATGGCATATGGGATGTTAAATTATAAAGCTTTTTCGACTTTGTCAAGGTATGTTTACAAGGCAACCAATGAAATATGAAAACCAGGAAGTAGGTATTACTCATGCAATGACCGATTAGGATCCAACTTGCCATGTATGCTGAAATACCATGCTGGGGCACTAAAGTGACTAAGGTGCGAGAGCTCTTTGATTGCTGCTTACAGCTTTAATTTTCAGTTGTTTTGAGTTGATGAATTGAATCATAAACAGATGTTACTAGAACACAATGTCTCATAACCCTCTGATTGTACATTGTTTTAAGCTTATTTTCTAATAAATGTTATATAACAGAACAAAGACAATCACAAACAAAGACCAAAAATGAATTGACCACCACAAAGACTTGAAGCACTAGTCACAAGACAGAGAAGCCACACGTTCACCACTGAGGTGCTGAGGCAGACGAGAAAGAGATAAAGGGCCCCAAGAGACGGGAGATACCTTGACTTTGGACTTTATCAGCAGAGATTCGTTCCATCAGCGTCTCAACAGGCTTTTCCAATCTTTGCCTAACGCCCAATCGATCTTCGGAAAATGACATGTCAAGAAAATGTTCATGCTCTATTTTAGAGGCATCTATTTGGCTGCTTTCTTTGTCTGATACGGCAGCAGCTTCCTGCTTCTTTTTCTCAGCCTGGTCCACACTGTCCACTAGCTTAACTGTACCGTGACTAATATTTGTATCCATGGGTTTGCTCTTTTTTTCCCGTGCCGGAGCTGATGTTTTCAACAGCTGAGCAGCCTTTTCTCTAATCGGGAGTCTTGATTTAGTTGTACTGGACAGGTCTTTGCTAAAAGGGTGAACCGCTGGACTTTCCTTTTTGGCTGTTTTTTTGGTAGAACCACTTTCATAGAAGCTCTTGGCTTTTTGAGTCTTTGGTGGGGAGGGTTTGATTGGCCCAGTGTCTGTCTCAGATTTTCTCCTTGACAGAGAAATTGTTGGCAACTTCAACCTCTTGTTCTTGGCAGGATCTCCACCTTCAGAATGGAGGGAGCTTGCCTTTACTGGGATTCTGGATTTTGTTTTCACTTCCTCTTTGCAGATGGAGGTGTTTTGAATGGAAGCTGCATTAGGTTTAGAGTCATCTTTACTCTGAGATTGTTTCCTTTCGAGGGGGTTGACTTGCTCTGTAACTGAGGGAGCATTCTCCATGACGCTTGAGATTCTTGACTCTTGTTCCTGTTGTGAGTTACAAAATCCAGTAACTTTGGGAAGGTCTGTCTGGACACTTAATACAAGAGTGTCAGAAGGACCAGGATCAGGTAATGTTTGCCCTTCACTTTTCACATTTTCTGATTTCACGTGTAATCTTTCCTCTTCAGAGGATGTGCTTGGTGTATCACGATCAAGAGCATCTGACTGTTTATGTAGGGCTAGATTTTCCTCAATGGGGTAATTCACTGATAAATCTGCAGTCTCTTTGGGTATCCCATTACAACCAATCTCATTGTCAGCATCCCTGAATGCTTCATCAAGTTCATGCCCTCCTTCAGCAATATGCTCCATAATGGGCTGTTCTATTTTGTAAAAAGCAATGCCTTCCTCCTCATAGCTCCTTTTTGTCACATCTATTGCGCCGCTTCTTGTCATCTCAAACAGTTTCCCCTCTTGAAAAAGGAAAGGATTTTGTTCACTTGTTGGTGTGCACTCCTCTGTAGGTGTCCTTGCAGGTGTTGTGTCTGGAGAAGCCACATGGGAAGGCTGATATGCACCTAGACCCAAGATCTTTTGCTCTTCCTCTTTTACTCTTGCTGCAAATGCATCATCATCTTCTCGCATCGAATTCCAAGCATCTGTTTCAGTTTTTGCAGTTACTCCTCTGGATGCAGTCTTTGGGTCAGCTTCATCTTCCTCTGTGTCATCATAAATACAAATGTCTGGTTTAAACGTATCTCTTGTTTTCCCAAGAACAACTACCATTGAATCAATTTCTAAGCTGCCACTACATATACCAACAGAAGATGTCCCTGCAGGTTTTTGTCCCTGCATACCTTTAATCTCATCATAACACTTTTTCTGGTTAGGTGAATGAGAACTTTGGTAATTAGCTGCTTCATGACTAAAAATAGTTCCTTTTAAATGCTTCTCTTTAAGTTCATCAGAAATATTTTCATACAAACAGCAGGAAGCAGCATCTTTTGCTGGTCCTAATTCTGATTTGACACAATCTTTGTTCTTAAATTTCTCACTATGTATATCTTGAAGCCGGGGCATTATGGTATTCTTTTCTGTGGCTGACTGAGGTCTTGTAGATGTGGATTCATCTGATGTACAGTAGACCATGGTTTGTTGAATGTCTTCAGCTGTTTGAGGGATATTATGTATACCTGCTGGAAAAGGAGAGGGAGGTTGTACTTTAATAGTCGTTAACTCGGATGCTTGCGTGGGTTCAAAAAACCCAACACCATCCACTGAGGATGTTTTATGTTTGGACACAAGTCCAGATGTTAAGATGTTTTCATGTTCTAGATCAGATGTTTTATGACCTTTTCTACTGTCCCCTTTGTCTTGTTCCATTTGACCGCGTATGTTTAATCATACTTCAAAACGTCATTTTCTATCGTTTCTTCTTGAATTATTGATGGCTTAAAGGGATTAATCAGGACCATGGGGTCTGGGGTTTGGGGATTGACATCACAACTTACCTTTTGAGAACTTGGTGTGTCAAGTGAGAGAGGCTTCTTACCCCAATATGTCAGCAGCGACGAATGCTCAGAACTGCCATCGTTGGGTTCATGCCCTTGTTCGTTGAGCACTCTACCATGCAAGCTTTCTTGAGGGGGGTCAGGGGTTTTGGAGGTTGCCAGGGACGATGCGGTGACACTGGGTTGTTCTACAGCGGGTGAAAAAGCTGTGTTTGTTTTAATATCTATGGGGCTGCATTCTAAAGAGTCACAACATGAGGAGTCTTTGGTTGGACTTGGCTCAATAGAGTCTGGGGTTTTGTGGGATGAGTTGTCTTCCATCATGGGACTGCTTTCTAAAGAGTCTTTATGGCTAATAGCAAAAGAGCAATCAGCTATTGGATTAAAGGTTTCTGAATCCCGGGGTCTAAGAGGAAGAACTAAAGCACAATGATCCTGTGTCCTTGAACCCAGAGTGCTAACAGAGATTGGAGTTGTTTCACAAGCATCATCATCATCATCATCACTCAAAAAACCTTCTAAAGTTTCAGAGGCCATTTTCGTCAATGTAGGTCGCTTGGTTGAAAAATAAACAATGTCTTTATCAATAACTTTTGGTTCAACCCCAAAGTTCTGCCTTCTTTCACTATGAGCAATACACATAGACTCACTTGTTATTGGTTCATCCAGTCCTTTGTTTAATGCTGGTTTGTGAGCAGTGGCCTCAGAATGTTCTTTCAATGTCTTCATCTCAGTAGAAAAGGAAACAGGTACTTTACTTGTTTTGTCTTTTGGGGTGTCTGCCATAGATACTGAGCACTTTTTTGGTGATAACGACAGGTTCTCAGGGCTTGTTTGTGGATTCATGCTCTCACTTTTGTAACTTTCCTCCAAGCGCAAAGGGGTTTCTGCTACAGCAAGGCCAGCACTGGGTGGGTCAGCCAGTGGTTCATGCTTAAGACTGTTAGAGCAGTCATCAAATGCTCCTTTATTTGTACATTTATCAGGAGAATCCCCTCTGCTATGAGTAGACAAATCTTCTGCAACTGCCGAATAGGTCAAAGAATCATCTTTGTGTTTTTTTGGATGCATATTTTTACTTGCTTTTGTTACTTCTTTAAAAATGGCATTTTCTTCAGGGTGCTCTTCAGGCTTTAAAAAATCAAGTGACACTTCAGGTGACTGGGTAAGACATTGTGGTTGTAACTGCGTGCTTGATTTGCTCAGTATTGAGGGTTCTGTTTTGAACAGCCCCTTGTATTCAAGTGGACCCGATTTTCTTTTTGAGGGATCTTGGCTAGTTTGGAATGTACTCATAAGTTCTCTTACAGACTTAGTTTCTTCTAAACTCTCTGTTTCATGTTTTGGAGGCCTAGGCGGAGATGGTTTCAGAGGTGAAAACGTTGATTTTTTAAACCCATATGATTTTTGTTCTGTTGAAGTAGAAGATGTTTTTCCTTCTGCTGATTTAAGTGATAGTTTTTTGTCTTTTTGCTTTATATTCTTTTTTTGTTCTTCCTCTACTTTCTTTTGAAGAGCCTTAACTTTCTCTTTGATTGAGCCAATTGGAGTCTCCTCAACAACTGGAGACACAGGAGACATTCTCTGCTCCCCAGGTACTAGAAGTAAGACTTCTTCTTCACAAGGGTTTCCAGCACCCTTGCTATCAATACTGTCTATTGTGCTTAACGATGATGTTTCTTCTACAAGTCCTTGAGGCCCTTTTCTTCTAACAGGCTTTTTTACTTCTTTTGCTGGTGACTTACTGTCTCTCACATAGTTAGGGACAAACTTTCGACCACCTCTGCGCATAACAACCTCAGTGAAACTTTGCTGTGACAGAGCACCTTGAGATGCAGGAGAGTCCAAAAAGTATTCCTTAACTTCAGGACTGGGAATTCCAGAACTTTCCTTAGAACCCCTTGTTCTCTGCGAAGCTCTGTTGACTCTAGCTTCCTTCAGAAGTGATCCTTGTGATACAAAGTCAGCCATCATTTTGGCTTCTTCAATTTCACTTTCTGTTAGTAGAATCCATTCCTCATCCTTCTTATACCGACGACTGTCTGTATTTGCAGAATCTTCTTTGTCACAGATTCCTCCTCTCAGAATTTCACTAACTTTTTCCAGATCTTCTTTGACTTTTTCCATTATCTCAAAAGGCTCCACTGAAACCTCCTCAACTCCTTTATCTAAATAAACTCCTTGTATCGACCCCACTTTCTCCGAAGAATCAGTGGTGAGAATAGCAGTCATTTTCATAAGGTCCTGTTTCATCTCTGAGACTTCCAAGAGTAAATCTGGACTTGCAAGGGCGGTTGAGTGCTGCATCAAGTGTGACTTCGGGAATGATGTGTCCACTGTTTCTTCATCATCTTCCATATGGATTTGGTTTAAGGAGCAAATTAACCAAAATTTTAAATGAAAGGGACAGAGATTGGAAAACGAGACAGAGGATAAGTTGGTAGAATAACAACTGCAAAGCAATTACTAAACAGGTCAGAACAAAATGCATTTGTTAAATAACACACTTGCACATAACAGGGAGATGAAAAGAAGCAAACTAAGAAGGGGACGCAAACTGAAAACAGTGACACTGTGGACAATACTCAAGATTTAAGATAAGAAAGTTCTAGACAAGAAAGATAGATAAAGAAGAATATAATTTTAAAAATAAGCCAAACTCAACCAAACATATATCAGGAATAAATGAAATGAAAGCCAGTGATGAAACTTAAACATAACAACAGTTATTGTAAAATGATGAAATCAACACATAGGAAAAAAAATTTAAAGGTTTGCACTAATTTTTTGATTAATACCAATGATTGATTGCAATGATGGTGAACTACTGGAAATAATTTACAAACACCAAGCCTCAAATTAATTCAATGCATGCTGTCCTTTTCTCGGTAATGGGGGGTTTAAGTGTTTTGTTTGGCAGACTGTGCTGACATGGATCCTTTAAAAACTTTGGTAATGTATAGCATAATCATATCCAGGTTTAGACAGATTTGGCTAACATTTATGCTTTAATGAGTTTTGAATGTTGAATCAGGATCATTCTCTTTCTATTAAGATTAACAATAATGCAGTGGCGGCCGATTGGGCACTATGAGATCTGGGAAAAATATGTTTTATATTTTTATGTATTGAGGCAATGTTAAGTAAGTTAGTTGACTGTTCAGATGTATGTCAATGGCTTTGTTTATTCAAACTCGAGAGTGGATAATCTCGAGATTTACCAAGAAAATATGCTCCACCACTTTGCAGTGTGTGATGTGAGAAGTAGACATGGTTAACTGGCCAATACTGTATTCAGCTTTCCATGTCTACTTTTTAAAACATGAGTATCACGCCCAAAATGAAATCACATTGAGAGAGGGATTTAAAGCAAAAGTTCCCCCCTCAAGGAAAATAGCACCAGCTGCCGCTTTAATAATGTGATTACCAAGTAATGAAGATCCATAGGATAGCTATATGATGTTAAAGCTATGTGTTTGAGTTATTTTCAACCAGTAGCATTCTCTGTTAGTGAAACTATTACAACAATAATTCTAAAGAATTCAACTGGATATCTTACATTTCCCAAGCGTTCGGCTTGTCTGCAAATACAAACAGGTAAAGAAAGTTCAATGGCTTACAATAAATGCTATGAACACTCTACCAGGTTATTATATATGCAGTATGAGCTGGAGTTAGCATTAGAGCTAAAAGATCAGACAAACCAACAGGCATCTCAGTGATAAATGATAAAAACATAAAAACATTGACGTCAAAGTTCTATGTCATTTTGATCACCCAAAAATGATGTAAAATTGTATTTATTCATGTACACCTGATTTCAAATTGGTCCAAGCTCCCTCTGAAATCATGATATCAGTATCTCTTGTGTTATAAACTAATATAAATCTGATTCCAAACACAGAATTACCCACACTATTGACACCATAACAAGAAAAACCAAGAGATTAGCTATTGAAGACTTATCTCATTGGGACTTATCTCACTAAGTCCTGAAGTAATTTTGTTCACAATTTGTTTATACAATTGTGCTATAGTTATATATATATATATATATATAGCTATAGATATAGTTAGCTGCAAACACTAACAGAAAAGAACCCTAGACCAAGTTTCAAATAGCATCAGTAGAAATTTGAGTTGGTAGTTAATGGAAAAAAACTAAACATTTTGGTGGTCAAAACAACATTCATTTGGTTTTGTTTTTTTCTAAATAAATGTGGCATCATATTTCATCTCGGAACTTAAAGTTATGAGGAAAATAAGCCAGTGATTAAAACCATTCCAGAAATGTATAGGCATTTTCTCTATTGACTACAGTGGTACCTCAAGATATGAAATTAATCCGTTCCAGGGTGGCATTCGTATCTTGACTATTTCATATCTTGAAGCAAGTTTTACATGTTAAATGCCTAACCCGTGCAACAGCTCTTAAAAACAACAGTATACGTTGATAAAAAAAATGGAAAACCAGAGAAAAATCAAGTAACGTTTCTTCAATCCTTAAATGTACACATTGTTAATGTAATAAATATAAATAAAACAACACATGCAAAATACGTAATATGTAAACAAATGTGAAACTGCAGCGCGACGTCAGACAAACAAGCGGATAATAGAGCAGAACTGTTTGTGATTGTTTGTATCTCAAATTTTTCTTGGTATCTCGAAGCAAAAAAATCCTGCAAGACCTTTCATATCTCGAACCTTTCGTAACTCGAAGCATTCGTATCTCGGGGTACCACTGTACTACATATAACCGATCTTAAAGTAAATTATGAAATATAGCAATGTACAGAATTTAATGTGCTAAAGGAGAAAAGAAACAAAGCACTTTAACCGAAGTAAAAGACTGCATTACCTCTGAATCTGATTCCTTTGAGGAGCAATAAGCAGCAAAAAAGGAAGATCGAGAGATCGACAGAGGTAGACAGAAGACAAGAGGGGACAGAGAGCAAGCAAAGCAGTTATCAAAGCAACAGAACAGGACTGAGGCTGACTGATGAAGCATACTGTGAATGGGGTAACATAGCTGTTAATTTTATTCAGTGTAAAACTGAATGTGAAGTAAGCATAACAACATAACATTAGGATCGGAACAAACCTTTGAATAAGCTGGTAGGGAGATGTTCAGATTACATATTGCTCCGAGGGTCAGTGTCCTGTAGCATCTAGGCTCTTTAGTAAAGGTCAGCCGTCCACACGGCTCTTGGCAGTTGTCACGGATCTAAATATTTACCAAAGCATAATTGTTTGTCATCACAATAATTGATGTATCAGATAAATCATCTGTTTACTGTACTTACTTTGATAAAGAGTGCCAGTCGGTTTTCTTTGAAAGCATAGAAACTAAAGACATTATGGTGTCCACTTTTAGTCAGGGGAACCAGGTTTCCAAGGCAGTCTACATAGATTGGCTTTCCTTCTAAAACCTACAATAGGTTCATAGACAAGAGAGAACTTAAGGTAATTAATGGTTCAAACGTTTTCATATTTATTATAAAACAATTAATCTGTTCACTTAAATGTGTTTTCGTGATTTTATCTCATTTAAAAAATATCAGATATATGATATAGTGCTTGATGTAAGTTGCTGACCAACAGAGATTTTGTACGGTGGTATTAATGACAAGAACCAAATAAAATTAGGAAAACTTAGAAGTGGGGCTGTGCTCCCTTCCCTTTGTTCTCGCTCCTCTAGAATTGCAGGAGACTTCCGTCTCTCAGGGACATTCACATCCCCGGGGTGAAAAAATGGGCAGCTGAGAAGCTGTTCCAGTGGAAACCACAGATATGGGACTATAGACTCCAATGCCTGGCAGTCCAAAAGATCTGGGACAGGATTGGGGAAGCTCAGGTAGACGAGTTTGCATCCCCTGCTAGCTTTTTTTGTCTCTGACTCCCCTCGGGATAGATGTGCTGGCCCCGGAACAAACGCAAATATGTGTTTCTCCTAGTGAGTCTATTGACACATTCTGATTCTTATAGACATATTCTGAGAACTTTCATCCCTTGTCGCAGTACCTCCTTGGCACAATCCCCTCAGGGAGGAGGCATGAGACTCCCAAAGCTGTGGAACTTTTACATTTGGCATATTTGTTTGTGGTAGACCCTGGGTGCCTACTGTAGTTGAGACCATCAATACGGATTGATATAATTGTGAGTGGGCTGGTTCATTCAGTGGTGCCTCTCTTGTTAAGCGTGCCCTTTAGATCAGCTTGGGTTAAACAGTGCATGGTATCACATGCCCTCTGCATTTGAGGGCCCACTCCACTCGAGGTGTGGTCTCCTTGTGGGCATTGCTGAAAGGAACCTGGCCGGCTTCACTGTGCAGATGTTTGGATGATTGACACACTGTGTGTATTTTGGGTTCACAGGGTAAATGTTTGGATAATAAGGCTCCTGTGAGTGCTCACCTCTACATCCCGGCTACGTGCCACCTCTGTGAAATTCTCCTGCTGCTCCAGAGTTTTGTCCATTTTATCATCTGTCATACAGAAGCAGCGCAGGCGGGCCTCTATAGGGTCATGCACTTTGGCAAAAATGACAAATTTGGCCATGTAGGGTACACAGATGATCTCCCGGTACACCTGGGTGGCAAAGTTGACAGACTCCTGCACCTGCCTGCAGTCTATCAACCAGAATCTGACAAGGAAAACATGCAAGACACTTGTATTTTCATGGACTTAAACTCAATTGAATTTAACCAACTTTTAACTTTTTGTATGTTACGCCATTTCCCTTGACATAAAAGAAGTACCTGGCAGACACATTGGTGGTGAAAGACACACAGTCATTGGTGAATGTTAATGGTGTAGTTCCAGTGATATCCTCCCACTGAGCTGGAGTGATGCCACCTACACAGAAAACCAGATTTTACTACACAGGATGGCATTTTAAGGGTTTGGGACAGTAGGGGCCCAGTGGATAAGCAGGCTGAGTGATGATTAGAATGTTACTAGTTTGATCCCCAGCTCTATCATTGAAGGTGAGCTGACTGATATTTCCTCACTCTCAAATGCAACCAAAACTATGGAGGCTTCCAGCAAGGCACCAGTTTCCCCATGGCTGTCCACTGTCTGTTTGTTCACTGTGTGTGTGCACTTGGATGGTTTAAACGCAAAGCACAAATCACTAGCATGGGTCAGCGGGTCAAAATGACAGATTTCAATACGGACTGTTTTTTGGTTCTTGTTTAGAACTTCAGTGAGGTGCAGTTTCTCACCTGTGATGCTGCAGAGCAAGCGTAACGTGGGTGAATCTCCCCCTCCAAAGCCACTAATGGCTTGGTCTGCAGAGCTCTTGGGGATGGGAATGGTCATGGTGATGGGTTTATGGAACTTCCTTCTGCGCGGTTCCAAGGTGACTATAGGGCTGAACGAGGCTCTGTTACCCAAAATCATCCTCACTACATGAGCGTTCATGGGCTGAGTCTGAAGAAACAAACAGCAAGGATAGAATGAAAGCTCTATATTTCTAATTTAATTAGAATTATATAGGGAGTACAAAAGGCTTGTACAATGTGCAGCTGCCTCTGAATTTGTGCTCCAAAATACCATATAACCATTTTGATGAATTTTAGTAAAAATGTGTTTTCTTTAACACAAAAATGGTTTGAGGAAAATCACATTTTTTCCCAAAATGTGACAGTTCCATAGCCCTAAATAGGTGTTAACAAAACGCTCTCAATCATTCTTATCATATCATTCAAAATACATTAACAAACAACATCAATAATGAATCAAGTGGCTAGTTCTAGAATAGATAGTTTAAACATTATCAGAACCCACACGCAGATAATGGACTCATTGCTCTGAAGCTATCCGGTGCCCGCTTCAGTGAGTCCAAATCCGCAGTTTCTCCTTTTACCTCCCGGTGACTTTGGGATGTCTACGCTGGACTTGAACTGAACTGTTGTCTTTGTGGAGTGATTTTAAAATTCATGTCCATGTACACAAAGGGGTATTTTGGCCATCTTTTGTTGACTCTTGACCAGGGGAATGTTAGCACCTCTATTCTAAATCAATGTAAGACTAACTGATTAGTAATGACCATTTCATCCATATTTATCAGTGCATCAACCCCAAAACACAGAGAGTACATGGGAACTCTATCCTTGCTGGCCTAGAACAAGTGACTCACGTATTGAAAGGAAGCAAGGCTACCCACCCCACCACAATTAAAAATATGTCAAATTTGATCCAAATTGCAATATAAAAGCTCTGGAAAATGGTGACATGATGAAGGGTTAAAAACTCCAAATCACTATATGAATATAGTACGGGAGTCTTGGTACTTTTGGAAGCATGTGGAAAAAAACATGTTGACACACATCTTCCTTTTTTACAATTCACAGATTTTATGATCAAATGACAAATCAATTGGACTACCTGCAGGCCGACCCGAATACGCTTGGTCAGAGCTCCCTCAGGGAAAACAGCTTGTACGTGAGGAAGCACTGTGCTGCTCAAAACCCCTCCTTCTGGACCAATCAAATTACTGTCCTGCTTAATGCGTGACACCACTGCAAAGTACTGTGGGAAGTCTCTAGTGAAGATTCGACAGATGCGTCTTTTTTCCAGCTCTTCTGGAGGATCCAGTCCTGGAATAACACAAATACATGTTAGGTTCACAGCACCAATGATAAAGAAAATACACTGATGTGATCTATTTTTTTAAACAGGTGTTATTGCTAAGATGTCAGTTCACTTGTTACATAACATTCTAAAGGTTTGCTGCTAGTCCTGTTTCTCTCACTCTCATCCATGCCATTGAGGATCTGGTTGAGCTCTTCCTCAGTGTAGTCGCAGTGATGCTCTTTCCAGCTCTCTCCAGTCTCGCTGCGCAAGATCACCAGCTCCCTCTCTGTCCCTCTCAGAGCTGCAAAGTGAGGGATCTCTACAATCACCAGCCTGTCAGCCAGCAAAGAGTCAGGACATCAGAGAAACCCATCACTTAAATATCATGTGTTTGGTAAACGTCCCAGAGTTTTACCCAGAGTTTACATGCTAACAAATTCATCTTTTTCTGTGCAGCTTAACCTAAATGAATATTAAATGTGAGCTTTAAAATGTTTAAACAAGCTGACGTGCATGATGTCATTTGTGTTAGGTTCATGCACAAAAAATTAAAGACATGCAAGCAACTACTATACTATAAAAAAAAAATACATAAATGTACCAAAGAACCAAACAGTTGGGTAAAAATTGAGATCAACAGCAAACATAGAAAAGCTAAAGAAGGTTTACCAAACCCGTAGTGCTGAAACAATTCGGATTTTTAAATGGCTACAACAAAAGATAGTTTCACGAGTCTCTCCTACCCCAAAAATTTTGTCCCTGGAGGACCCAGTTGGAGAATGCGGCTAACCAAGCTCTCACCCTCGTTTAGAGGGGGAGGGGCAGTAGGGAGGTGGAGCTTACTGTTGTCCAATAGCAGCAGTAAGAAAAGAGAGCATAGGTTTGTAGTGGAGTTTAGTGAACAACTATGTACACAATTGCATGGGGAAAATGGGGAAAAAAAGAAGAATGAGTTTTATTTCTTGGAATGCAATACATGACCAGTTGAATTCACTCAGCTCATGTTGTATACATCAAACTTTTGAAACCTTTTTTCTGCATAAAGGTAGGCAGGTTGGTAGTTTTTTTGGAACTACTTTGTTATTGTTGCAGATCATGTTCCAAAAATGCATGTTACATGCTTTTTATATCAACCATATTAACTATATACTAAAAAGTTAGCAAGATTTATATTTTTGGTTATACGTTGCATGCTCAGAATAAAAAAATGCAATCTAGCTATTATCCACATTGATGTGAAAGAACGTATAACTTTCAATATTTATATGTTGTTTTACAAGATGCACTGTTAGTAAATAATGGGTAACTATGAAATCAGTCATGGAGACATTAGTTCCGAAAGCAGCAGTAGCATCAGCAGGAGCAACATTTATATCACTTATAGCAGATATGAAGGACACTGATGACATGAAGTTGTCATGGGTTTCACCTTTCCAATCTTAGTTTTCGACTTTTTATTGTCTGTGTTTGTGCCTCCCTCCTCGTGTCTCTCTGATTTGGCCCCTCCCGTCCTGTTGCTCTCCTAATTGCCTGCACACCTCTATCTCGTTTGGTCTGGTAATTTCTTTCCCTTTAACTGTGTTCTCATAGCTATTTCATTAACTGACTATGATTTTAGTGCACCTTTAGTTAGTTTCTAGTCTGCCTTAAGCTTTAGTTATTTGTGGTTTTCCTTCTAATGGGTGTTTTGTGTTGTTTTTTGTTATTATTAGTATTAAGTGCCTGCTGCTGTATCCTGCATTTGAATTCCATTTCATCATCTCACCCTCACCTTGAGAGTGAACCGTAACAGGAGGAAGAGATTAATTCCATAGTTTACAAAAAAATACAACTTAAATACATTAGTGTCCTCGGAAAGCAATACAATTTGGAGTTACTTTCAAAATCTTCACAGTTTAATACTTTTCATAAAAATTCTAATTTGCTTCTAATCAGCTCCTCTATCACTGTGAATGCTATTCAATGAGAATTTCTCTTCCAGCCACTATTAACACAAAAACCGCCATCTGTTTTTACACAATGGTTGCAGTGTTCATCAATAATTTACAGGTGGCCATACCCTCTCTAACAGTCCTATTTTTTGTCACATTTACAGTTCAGACTCATATAAGCTGTGTTTTTTTGGAAAATATTACCATTTGTTTGACTGTATACAATTGAGTATACCATGACAAGTCTTCTGCTACCTGACACATTGTCTCTGATGTGCTTGACTGGTCATTTGGTAAACATTTTCATTTGAGAACTTTAAATGACATTTATTTGCTTGTTGGATAAATTAAATTGCGTCTAATAAAATTTCATATGAAGCCATAAATTAAATGCTCACCCAAGAAACTGTGCTCCAGAAGGTCCAACTTCAATCACCCTGCTGGCCAGACCATCCCCCTCAACCATGGGAGGCATGCTTGCTAGGCGATGTCGCTTAACCAATCTGCAGGTCACTCTGGTAGGGGCACTGCACTTCTGAGGTGGAATGATCAACCGGAGGCCATTATGACGACAGCCTCGCATGGCACCTCCTCTGGCATCCACCATGAAGCTAACCAAAAAACTTCAAGGAAGAGGAAGAAAAAAAAAACCTTCATATTAAGGTAAAGATTAAGTATATTATGATTTTGTTTCGATTTGTTTCTTAGATCCTGATCTAAGTTGAATGTCTATCAATTTTCCACACTTAGAACTATATTCATGTTTTTGTTCTTTACTAGAAACAATAATACATAAGTACATTACTAGAACAGAAACAGCTGTGTGGAAGGCTGCAAACTGGGTGAGGGACAGCAAAACTATGCCAATGTGAGCTTGAAAATTACTTTCTTGTCATGGCAAGGTTGAGTTGACCACAGCAACAAGACACAAGGTATTTATACGGAAACAACAAGGTCTCTTCCAGACAAAACCTCAAAGCAGACTGAGGTTTCAAGATGTGCTGTTGAAGCTATTCGAAGCACAAACAAATGGTCATAATTTCACTCTTTACTAACCCTACAAAGAAGATAGTGCCAACTACACTATTCAACCTTGTCAAGCTTTAGTTCCAAGGTGTAATATATGGTTTCACAGAGCAGACAAAATGACCACCCTTTTTCTCATCACTTCTGCTTTCAGGTAGGTGTCTGTTGGCAGCACTCCGAATGGTTAAATATTGAAATGGTTAATAAACTTGTGATGCAACATGATATGGCTCAACTTAGGCACACCACTCCCAAGTGGTGGCATGGGCTTTATCCATGGGGCAGGACCTCACTGAGCGGAATTTGGTGAGACCTCTGAGAAGGGTTATCGGTTGACAAAAGATCTGGGACAGGATTGGGGAAGCTCAGGTAGGCGAAATGATGACAGACCATCCATTGCTCAGGAGGAAGAAGCAGTGCCCAGCCAAATCTTTCTACAGCTGTCTGCTGTCTAAAGCAACATTTGACCACAATTTGTTAGACGCTGGAAGGAATAAATTGAGGAACCAGAAGCTAGGCTCGGGCAGGTGGACTCTTCTATCACCCATAATGATGCTTATTGGTGGTAAAGCACTAGGCATTGAGATCCACCCTGAGTCCTTCAAGTTCTCGAATGTTCAGGGGCTTTCTTGAGTGACACACCTGCAAATAATGGACAGTGTCTCTAGTTAGCCAAATTGGGATCCCGGAAAACACACTTTTCGACCTGGTTGTGGAATGTCAGGCCTGCTCTATACCCTCTTCAGTCTGCTGGAGGGCTCAGGGGAGTTTTGTGTATCTGGCATTCTACTGTATCCCACGTGATGTCCAGTGGTAGGTTATCTAGGAGTATTGTCTGGTCGTTGTCTGACCAGAGCAGGAGCAGGAGTACCAAAATCACGGTGGACTCCAGCAGGGCTGTCCTTTGTTACTGATTTTCATGTGTAACCTAAGTCCAATTTAGGAAACATATGATATGTCAAACTAAGACCTACAGTAAATGTGGCATGCTTCATTTGAGTTGGAAGAGTTATCCTTCCTCAAGTGTAGGAGATTAAGTGACTAGGGTCTTTTGCACAAGTGAGAAATATTAAATGAGTGATTGACAGATGGATAAGTGCAGCTTCCACAGTCATGCAGGCGATGGAATTATTAATGGAAGGTCTGTAGCTGACCACATAGTTAATGTCCAGGAGATGCACAAGGATGTTTACATTTGCTCAGGGATTATATATATTCAATCTCTTATCTAGGGCTAAATAAGCATCAGCTAACATTAGAATCTGTGTTATATACATTAAAATACATTATTTTTTTAAAGTAGTTCAATAGTTTTGAATAAGCTTAGTGAAATTATGTTAGACTGAAAGATGTGTGTTGTGAATAAATTATTAAATTATGGATAACTTCAAACTTGCAGTGCTTTTTGGTACCTTTGAATTCATTTTAAAAACATGTTTAAAAAATAATTTTAGCCTGCAGTCACCTGCTGTTGTCATGATCATGACATGGAGAACAACGGCTGCAGACCAAAATACCACCCATCAGAGAGAGAGAGAGAGAAAGAGAGAGAGCGAGAGAGACCAATAGAAAGAGAGAGAGAGAGAGAGAGAGAGAGATTTAAAATAGTGATTCAATTACATTGTTAAAGAGGTTAGACATGTTTAAAAAATTTCTTTTGTGTATTTGTATGAGTTTTTAAGCACAACAACTTATTTTCATACCCAGAATGAGCCGGGCTTGTCGAAATCGCTATGTTGTCTAAATTCTCCATTTCCCAGTCTTTTTCGTTTTCTCGAGCAAGAGAAGAAACCTGGAGAATAAGAAAAGTTTTGTTAAAGTTGGATGATTGACTGTTGACTCAAGAAACAAATTGAAATACAATTCCATTAAAAACAATCGAGCTTGATATGTTTGCCAGCCACGCTTATTTTCTTGGTCTCCTGCTCGGCAATAGAACTCGGCATCAAAGGTAGTAATCAGAAACAGTTCAATTTGCACATTATTTTGGTTTCTGCCATAAATATGTCAGTCGACCTATTTTAAATTACTTATTTTGATGTTGTAACTTCCTGGATGCAGCTTCTTTTTCTATCCCAGAACAATAACATTCTTTGGTGTTCATGTACAGTAGGTTTTGGAGTACCGTAATTCAGAAAAGATTCCGCTTTTGGCAGAAGTATTGAAATGTGCAGTACTGTAACAATGAAAATGTTAACTTCACCTGGCTGCTGTAAACCATTTCTTCCATCATCCTGTTATGTTTTCCATAGTAGCAACTCTGGTGAGGTGATGTAAAGGATCTGTCTAGACTGTAGAAAACAAATAAGCATTTACAGGTCAATCAGCAGCTGCTTATAAGCGCACCATCATTAAATCATGAACAATCTTTATTGGGTCATAATAATAGATTGAGGCCTTATTATAACAGGCATGCCCCCTGTGTGCTTGTGTGGGCACCTTCTTAGGCCATATCCACAAGTTCCCAGGTTTTTTGAAAACAAGTTTTTTTTTCCGTGTCCTTTTGAAAAAAAAAAAAAAACTCCATCCACACAGACACCTTGAAAGACTGTAAAGACTGTACCAAACCAACAGGTGGTAGTCGATTCATGACCTTTATAAAACAAGTATTTAACATTGAAATTTTGCAAAAACACAAGCGCCTCTGTTCGGTGATCTGTAGGAATGATTCTGTACATGCTGTAAGCCATGACAACAGAGTAAACAGCAACATTAGCTCCAGCTAAGTCTAAATTTACATATAGTGTATATAAATTGTATGTTTTAAAATATTTACAAAAATCTAACTCCACTGTATCTAGTAAAAATTCACTCTTGAAACACAAGTACACTCTAGAAAAACCTAAACTGAAAAAGCTAAGCCTAAAATGGATGAAACCAGTCATTTATATACATTTGTATTTCTCTTTTTTTTCAAGAAAGAAAATTATTGGAAAAATACATGTGAACAAAGCACCAACACATTGATGGATCAAGGACATTCACATATCAAGGTGATCAAGGAAATCCACATACAGTGGTACCCCGAGATACGAAATTAATCCGTTGCCGGGTGGCGTTCGTATCTCGAACCTTTTGTATCTCGAAGCAAGTTTTATATGTAAAACGCCTAATCCGTGCAACGGCTCTAAGAAAAAACAGTTTAAGTAGATGAAAAAAAATGGAAAACCAGAGAAAAATCAAGTGATGTTTTTTCAATCATTAAATTTACTCATTATTAATGTAATAAATGATAATAAAACACACGCAAAATACGTAATATGTACACAAATGTGAAACCTTACCTTGAGAGTGAAGCGATGTGTCGGAGGAGGTGGAACGCATGGCAGAAAACATTACGGCACCACGTATGAAAGGTAACTTTCTCGAGATATTTCACAAATTACTGACACAAACACAGTTTAAAGTACAAGCGCAGACAGATGGAAAGACAGATGGAGAGAGCTCTCTAACTTGCGCTACAGAACAGCACTTTCCACGTTATAAACGTTATTTCTTTTACGACACCTTGACTGTAACATTTGTTATAGTACATTATGGGTAATCTATACATAATGTTTCGCTTGATTTAAAACTGATTTAAAGTGTTTTGAAGCATATCAGACACTTTTGGCACTGGGAAATCGAGTGGCAGGACACGGAAGTGCAGCACAACGTCAGACTAATCAAGCGGATAACAGAGCAGAACTGTTTGTGGTTGTTCGTATCTCAAATTTTTCTTTGCATCTCGAAGCAAAAACTTTCCCGCGAGACCTTTCGCATCTCGAACATTTCGTAACTCGAAGCATTTGTACCTCGTGGTACCACTGTACTTGGGGACATTGCTGTTTGGTGAGGACATTGCTGTTTGAGAAATAAAGGCACCAAAGTCCTCAAAAATAAAACAGACAAAATGATAAAAAAGTGTTTTAGATTATTTTGAGTTACCTTTCTGATCTGCCTCCTTCTAAACTAAAGTTCAGGTAGTTCATGCCATCCAGATACTGGCCGGGTAGTGAATCATCTCCCAGCTCTCTCAAGTCTTCTGCTCGCAGATATTCACCACCTTCACCCGTCATTGTGTCATCGCCTGGACACAGACAGACAGACAGACAGACAGCTATTATTCGAAACATCCAGCCCATCCATTAATGCCCTTTACACTGTCATCATTTGGTCGAAATGTGAAAAAAAATCTATTTGTATAAAGGCATTCAGGTAGCCTTTACTTCTGCAGATATACGGCAAGTGTTTGTGATGGGTCTCCACAGCAACCTATATCTGAGAGACAATGTAGCAAATGCTAAGCTATATGTAGCACTTTTGTTTTCTCCTGCTAGTGCTATAAAGTGACCCTCAACACAAGACATGCTGTCAACCATTAGCAGAGTTGTGGAACAAGGCATCCTGGAGTGTGTACTGAAAAAAAATATATCATTTTCAACAAAATATTAACCAGAGAAAAGGCTAAAATCAGAACCCTCTCATATAAGTGCCGTATAGTTCTTTTTTGTTTCAATGAGCTTCTCATCTGCTGCATAATAAAAACGCATAAACAACAAAGCATGAGGGTTCCTTTTTGTTTAATGTAATCTAAAAATCTGTAAATGAGACTTCAAGCAAAAATAAATAAAAAAACATATCTGCAGTATGAATGATTTCAATATCTGTCCCTTCATATCTAGATTTCAGATAAACCCTCTAAATTCATGCTCTTTCTTGATATTAGCGATTGCCCAATAATGCTCAACACTTGATATGGCCTAGGTCAGGCATGTCCAAAGTGTCCAAATCCTGTGGATTGCCAAATTCAGAGATATCGGCATACAGCAAAGCAATCTTCCTCTCCTCTCTCACAAGAATAAGGACTTGTGTAGTTTTTAATTTTGGAATACTCCCTTATAGGTTCCTAAGCGATCAGGTGATTCAGGAAATGCACAATATTTTCTTTTATTTGGCTTTTCTTGTGAAGTGGGTTTCCTCTCGATTTGGGCGGACCAGTTTACCTTCATTGATCTCATGCAGAAAAACTCCTGGAATGGCTCAACTCAAATAAGCAGAGCTAGCTTGGGCAGCAAATTTACTAACATAATAAGGGGGTGGGGGTGGATTGTCCCTTGTAGTTTGTAAGTAGCCGGCACAGAGTTATTTAAAGTATCTTTTAAACGTGTCCTAAAATGCAGGGTTTCATTTCCATTTCTCTAGGGAGGTGTGATTTTTTTTAAACTAATCCAAAGGCTTTATGAGAGGCTCCACTGGCTCTACTGTCCTCTTGTGGTTTCAGTCGTACTGTACTTACTGCTCATGCTTTGTTTAAACTCAACGAGGACAAATCGAAATCACACACAGTGTGACATTTCTACATCTGTCACGCACTTGTCTACATTTCCCTACTATATTTACTCCATCATGGCAAAAAATATAGAATTCAGTTATGTTATTGTTATGAAGACAACATGCAGCTCTACATCTCAACCAGGCCAGGTCACTCTTCTCCACCATTCTCAATTATTGAGTGTCTTGCTGAATTCATAAATATAGGCTCCTTAAGCACCCTCACCAAAGTTAATTATCTTCACTTTCCCTCAACGTCATCTCCATTGCCATATCAAAAGTAGCTAAAAACTTAGGGGTTGTCCTTTGAACCACATATAAACTCCTTCTCTCTGATTGCCTTCTTGCGTTGTATGAAATATCAACTGTCACCATCATTCTCCCAATCTTCAACAGCCCTTTTGGTCCATGTCAACTGCTGTGCTGCAGCTAGGACCCTCACTAGATACCCACATTCTGATCACATCACTGTTGAGCACTGGCCCCCCGTTAATTTTTGGGTTGAGACACCTCCTAAAGTGAATGAGAAGGATGCTCCAGAGAGCCCTGATAGCAAATGTTTGATTTTCTCTTATTGATTAATGAAAGGTTAATGTTGTACACATTGAGTTCAGTCAAGTTCCAGAAACAAGTGCAAAATTAATTGTCATTAATGGTCACACAGTAACATGCTAATGTCAACTGTATGTGTTTAATGAGCTAATGGATTAAGCACAGTAAAGGTTTGTCAGTACTTTGAGTCTGATTTATACTTCTGTGCTGACGAACAGCCTCTATGTAGATACACCCCACTTTGCACTTAAGAAATGTCTTGCACCTCCCAAAAATTGGAAACGTTTACTTTGTAGCAGTTTACATATTCACAAATATCCAAAATTAACAAAACAAACCAAGATGGGGACCAAATCCCTGATAGATTAGATGATTCGTTGATTGATTGATATTGAGAGCTACAACAATTGTCAGACTGCAGCTAATAATAAGTCCACACAGTAAAATACCACAATCTAGCCTTTAAGAAGTGACATTGAAGAGCTGCATAGACAGAAGAAAGAAAAACTATGTCCTTGACCTCACCAAAACCATGACGTAGAAACATAAATCAGCCTTTACTGAGCCACACTGTCCCACCACAGCAAGCACAAATCTGCAATATTAAATCAGTTTGAGTAGTTCTTAAAGAACAGCAGGGCATGCACTCTATACCTTCAAAATCTAGAGAGTCATCTGACATGGATCCGTCTTCTAGCAGCACTGGAACTGAACATATCCCACTGTCACATAACAGTAACTCCCATAGTGAATCCCAGCAGACCACACTACTCTTTCCAATGGGTCACTATTTAAAATTAAGACATGCTTCACTCATTCCCTCATCTGCATGTGTTTTCTGAACAGGAATCAATAGAAAATTGAAGCATGGTGAAGTTACCGGTTTCCATTATTATATGTATAACTTGTTTTTGTTGTGGAGCAGAGGGAAAATACTGCAGGCAGAGAGTTTCAATGAGGTAAATTCTCAGCCATTTAGAGATTAACTGACAGACTAAGAAATGCATACTTTTACATTTTCATTGGTCAGCACTGCCCCCATAGAACTAGTGCATTGTCTGAATAGGACATAGAGTACTTCTGCTAACATGGCTTTCGTCCCACAGTTCTTAATAGTTCTTGTCAAATTTGTTTCAGGATGAGTGAAATCCTTTTTTCAGCGCAATGTAATTTGTGTCCCTCATTATGATTCAATAAGTGATAACCGAACATTTCGAAATGATCTCTTCATTGATGGGGGAAATACTGTGGATGTGTCTCACCCTCTTCATCAGACACTTCCAGGATCTCGGTCATGGTCTCAGGCACATTGAGCTTGTGTTTCTCTGTCACCAACTGACAAGAAGCATAAATACAGTTGTTTAGTACAGATCTTTTGTTTTAATGAAAAAGGCATCATTTCAGGGGACATTACCGTGGTTGTAGTAATGACTTCTTCTGAGACAACTCTAAGAGTGTCGACCACAGAGATGTACCCAAGGCGCCGAGCAATGGCAAGAGCCGTGTTTCCATTCTTCACAGAAACATAAATTATTACATGAAATTGCATGTCCTCCTCCAGAAGTCGAGGTGAACATGTTGTCAGATTTTGTGTTTGCACTCACCACAGTGGTGGCATTAGGTTTGGCTCCAAACTGTAGCAAGACATTAATGATGTGCGTGTTGCCTTGTTGTGCTGCTTGATGCAGAGGAGTGTAGCCATTCTGAAAGAAAAGGAGAATAGTAGGTAAACTTTACAACAGATATTTAAACGTTTTTCATCTTATGTACAAAGAATGAAAAGACTGAGAGCTACCTTTGTATTAGCATTGACGCTGGCCCCACCCTTCAAAAGGAAGTTAACCATCTTTGCGTTCCCGTAGTGGCAGGCTACAATCAGAGGTGTGTATCCCAGCTGAAATTGACATTTTGGTAAGCACAGTGTGTGGTGTTAAACAACCAGAAATGAATTCAGAGAGGTGTGATGACGGTTACTTTGGTTTGTTGGTCTAAGCTGGCACCATGTTTCACTAAGATCTCACCCACTCCAACTTTATCTTCTTGGGCAGCGAGGTGAAGGGATGTAAGTCCACTCTAAGGGAACAAATGTATGTATTAATGGACGAGAGGTTTAAAGAGCAGTGCTTAAACTGCTCGTCTTGCTCGACTATGTTAATGTTATTATTATTATTATACTAATATTTTACTATAACTATTTTACTATAAAAAAGAACACAAGAACAAATTATTCCAAAAACAGATATCAGTTCTTTTAAATTTGCTCAGCTCTTAATGGATTTTAAGTTGTCATTTCAAGGATGTTTTAATGTGTGCATTAATGCCAGATTCTCAGCATCATGAGAACACCCTTGACCTTTGCAGGACTAGTCATAAAAAATGACTTTAGAAATATATTGAAAAGTCTATTACCTTAGTGGTTACATTCACCGGGGATCCTCTCTGCAGAAGCAGGGCTGCCATGTCTCCGTGTCCCTCTTGGGACGCCAGATGTAGTGGTGTGACCCCCTGTTTGGTCTGGATGTTAGTCTCAGCCCCGTACTGCAGAAGTGTGGTGGCTATGTCCATCTGATTCTTTTTAGCTGCTATGTGCAGGGGAGTGTATCCATTCTGCAAAGGAAGATATGAGAGCCTGTCCGTCTACTGGAAGCAAAATGCTAGACCAAATAACCCTTGGTGTCCTCACCTTGGCTGTGGCATGGGGAGATGCACCTTTGTCCAGAAGCAACAGTGCCACCTTCTGGTTATCGTAGTGAGCAGCAACGTGTAGAGGAGTGAGCCCATTCTGCTTAGATGATCATTAAAGTTGACAAAATTGTTGAAAAAGCAATGTTACCATCGTTGAAGCTCTGTTTAGTTTAGAGTGAGATTATGATCTACATTAGAGTGCAAGCTTCAGAATAAACTAAGTTTTTAATTTCTTTAAAATGTTGCCAGCAAACAACACTTTCTCAACCAGTTCTCCTGCCCTAGTTTGCTCCTTTCTAACAATATCCCACCACTGTTTATGAATTTAAATACCCCAAATCTGCTTACCTTCCCCGCAGAGTCAGGTGGAGCCCGCCGCTGCAGGAGTAGCTTAGCCACATCCAGGCTTCCGTACTTTGAAGCCACATGCAATGGTGTGAACCCTTTCTGCAGAAAAGCAGGACATAGTGGTTGGCCACGTAAATTCTGCATCGCAATTCATACAGAATAGTCGTAACAGAGAAAGACCCCCAGATAACATTTCATTAAACATTTCAGTAAATCTAACTGCACACATTCAAAATCCTGTAAAATATTTTCATAGTCTGTTTTTTATGTAAAAAAAAAAAAAACAGTTGCTCAATCAAGTAAAAAACAAAAACAAAGGCAAAATACCAATCTTCATTAACTACTTAAGGCATCAGCTACACAACTACGCATTTGCTGCATCATCAGCTGCCTGCCTTAATTCTCTTGCGGCTAAAAATGAGTGCGCACACCGTCTCCTGAACACTAGATGGCGCTTTTGGTATTAATCTTGGGTTTAATCTGACATCACTCAGTGCTTCCGGGGGCCTGACTTTCCACTCTCCTATTGACAGAAAATGGTGGAAGTGGCTGAAACATTGGTCTTTATTACCTGCTAAAATGCTTTAGATCTTTCAAGCAAAACATTATGTATAGATTACTAATAGTGTTCCATAACAAAAGTTACAGTCAAGGTGTCCTACAAAAACATTACATTAATAAAGTGGAAACTGCCGTTCGTAAACAACAGTTAAAGGTATGACACCATTGTTTCACATGGAACAGCATTTTATAGGACTGATGTGTAGATGCACTGCATTTGTTCTGTGTGTAATGTGACCCTGGTGTGTAAAGTCACATTAGCGCGCTTGTACTTTAAATTAAAGATCCACTGCATGCAACCCCTGCTTACTGCAGATGCTTAGATTTATTCGATGTTGTTTTATTGAATTATGTAATTTTCCATCGTTTATTTTTAACATTATCTTTTTATTGGTCAACCTTACCTTCGTAGCTAAGGAATGTGAAGCTCCAGCTTCCAGCAGCACCGAGGCCACATCCAGATGTCCCTCACGGGCAGTGATATGAAGTGGTGTGTAGCCATTAGCGGTGGCTGCGTCTGGATGAGCCATGTGCTGCAATAGTAGCTGAACAATTTCAGTCTTCCCCAGACGTGATGCAATGTGAAGTGCCGTCTGGTCCTCCTAAAGAGACATTTCTGACTTGAAATCTGCATGGCGCACTCTTGTGTAAGTTAAGCTTTGTCTTCCTAATGTTATGTATAAGCTAAATAATGGCTAATTGCACCGGTAACTCTAGTGCACGCAGAAACACAGTACAATCCCAGGGTTGAGTTTTGAAGCATATCTTACCCTTGCTCTTGCATCCACCGTGGCTCCATTCCTCAGAAGGCAGCGAACAACTTCCATTTGTCCAGCGCGTACAGCCATGTGTAATGCTGTCTCTCCACGCTAGTATGAAATACACAGATTACAATTAACTGTATGAGATTTAACAAAATAATTTAATCTTTTTTTATCTATTAAAATAATTAAAGTTGTGAATGACAATAACTGAAATACTATGGTGAATGATAAGTTTGCGGTTCAGATTAGCATGCCACACCCTTTTAGGTATAAAAACCAAAGGATTTTCTCACACTCCTGTAATGCTAAGGAGCCGGGCCTTCACTACCTACAGCAGTTTAAGTCACATTACCTTAAGGGACATAAAATCTTAAATCTTCAATTTGTGTATGTGTTGCATTATCTACTGCGGACCAGCCCTGTTTGATCTACTGGGAGGATTAAAGCGTAGGGAGAGACCAATGGGTGTACTCACTATGTTACTAACGTCAGGGGATGCTCCATTCTGTAGCAGAAGAAGGACAATATTGAGGTGGCCCATGAAAGCTGCCACGTGGATCGGTGTGAGACCAGACTGGAGGTCAGGAGAGAATTTCATTCAGTGAAATAGACAATAACAAACATTTGTTCTACAAGCACGCCACTAAATATGTCACAGCCATTGAATGACAAGAATGTGTGTCTACGTCTCGTACCTCAGTGATCGCTTGAATGAATGCTCCATACTTGATCAAGAGCTCCATTACTTTGACTCGGTTTTTCTTACAGGCAATATGTAGAGGGGTGAAACCATTCTGCAATCAAAAAAAACATCTCAAGAGCATTTCAAATAATGACAAGGCTAGACAGTGGACACAATAAGCACAAGAAAACACATTTACCAGTGCTCGAGCGTTTGGATTGGCCCTCTTGTCCAAAAGAAGTTTGGTGACCTTATAGTGACCACAGTGGGCAGCGACATGCAGAGCTGTCAGGTAGTCTAGTGTGACATCATCAACTGGTGCCTTGTGATGCAGCAGGTGTTTGACACTCTCCACGTGGTCACCCTGTGCAGCCATGTGGAGGGGAGATAAGCCATTCTAGAGAACGGATAAAACCAGAGAAAAGAGAAAGCATTGATCTGATGGTCTCTTTTAAAATAAGAAAAGAGCGTTATTTATTTACAGTAACAAATAACTCATCCATTTTACGTAACCATAGAAATTGACAGCTGCTTGGACGACCTTACACTTCTGGTGGAACTGGAGACTGAGAACCTTTTAATTTTTTAAGAACATTTATTTTGAGACTGAGAACCTTTGCTTCTCAAGCCAGACTCTCAAATTAGGGTTGGTGTTAGGCTTGAAAAAAATATAGCACATGCTAAATTCATGCTAAATTACTCTCTTCATGGAACTGAAACCAGAGAAATTACCTCAAGTTTCACAAGTTCACCAGTTGTTTGAGGTTAGGGTTAGTATTTTTAGGTTACTACAATTTTATCTGTTCTTAAGGCATCAAAAAACAAAATACAAACAATTAAAATTTCTTTAACTGTAACAGTTTCTCTTAATTTAAATGGACATCAGGTCCAAACCGTTGTACCTCACAAACAAACCCTCAGAAATATATAACACATTCTACACTTAAGGTTTGTTGCAAAGATAATAACTGTTTTACGTATTAAATGTACTTTTTTAATTATTAGAGTCGACCCAACAATGGTCAATTTTTTTCAGGAACATTTTACGGACACAAACAATTTTCAAAGTACAATTTCCAAAGATTCCATAGTAGTTGTTGGACAAACTAAACTTTGCAATCAGTCAGTGTGGCCACAGTTACACAAGTTTACATGACATTGATCAGTAATCTGCATAGAAGTCCTTTGCTTTCCCCACCATTTAGAATTCAGAAATGTCAGTGCTTCATTGGATGAAGGGTCCATCAGGAGCCCCGAAACTTTTATGCACAAACATTGATCACAAGAAAACAGGTCCCAGGTGAGGATGTGAGGATTTTCTAGCCACTCAAACTCTTTTTGTGCATGTTTGTAGACCAAAATCACCTTTTTCAAAGCTAAACTTTTGATCTTCTATTGTCACCATTGGCTATATCACGTCGCCAAAGCCTAAATCACTCACCCTACAGACATCACCACTGAATGAGGACAACATGCAGAGTCACCATGGCAACATCATAGAGGCAACATCACCACCGAACAAGGAATGTATGCTCACCCCAAGAGAAGATGGGGATAACAGCTGAATAACAACCAGCACAAAACTCTAGCGGTCACGACAACCCAATCCCTATCATCAGGATCCCCTCTTCTCAGTTTCTCAGCTAAGCTTTAAAATTAGTTTCTGCTGAACCCAAGCTGTCCCACTGTTTCGCAGCAGACCCTAAACCTTCACCCAAAAGCCCTTACCAGCTCCTCCAGCAGACAGTGCCCTGAGGTCAAATTGCCAAAAGCAAACTAACCAATCCAAAAAGCCCTCCTGAGATAGTTCACCATAACATCTTTTTTGACATTCTTGCTTAGGTGACCACATGTCTGACTGGTCAGCAGTGTCACACAGACTCCCTTAAAGATTCTTTCCTATTTAACCTGTACATACTCAAATCATGAGAACACGCCAGTCACCTTAACACTGACTGACCACTTACCCAGGAAACCAACTGCCCAGGAAATTATATATACAGAGGCTTCAGGACTGATATTGAGAGTGGTCATGTCTATTCGCCAAGCTTAAAAGTACAATTTACTGCTTTTAACCTAAATATAAATCTATAAAAAAGAATCACAGAGCATTTTAATCCAGGGTACCTTGGTCCTTGCCAGCATGGGGGCTCCCCTCTCCAACAAGAGCTCCACTGCTGTGTCATGGCCACTTCTGGCTGCACAGTGCAAAGGTGTGAGGCCGTCCTACAACAAAGAGAGTCAGTCAATTAATCAATCAATCAATTGTGAGGCTTGTGAGGTGGTATTGTGCGTTGCAGTTGAGAGAAACTGTTTTGCACAGTGCCTCTAATAAATACTTGTAACATTTAGGGAGTTATTCCAGTGACTTGTTTCTGTTATTATTACCTCATCATTTTTCAGTTTAGTTTCCACTAATTAGTCAGGTTTTTCCTCTGTGGGCTCCTTTGTTTTGTTTCCTGTGTTTGTATTATTATCAAAAACAATCTCCGCTCTTGCGAATCGGTTGATCCTTGTCTGTGCATGACACTAAAAACCTACGGAAAATGGCCCCCAATAATGTCTTGCCCCATGATGGACTCTTAGGGGCTTGTATGTTGCAACAGAATTTTCACATATTTCACAAATGCTCACAGGGCAGTATGGAAACATTTCCAGATAGAGTGTTAGTTTATGTTCTGAAACCGTTACATTGTGTTACATTATTTATATCACGTTGAATTAATTGTATGGCTATCTCTTATGTGTGCTTTACATAAAACAACCTTCTAACTGGAAGGCCACAGTAATACCCACTGCGCCACCATGCCGCCCTATACTTTTACAATGTATTTTATAAACTATTGAACTATTTTGTTTTGCAGTGGGGAAATTCCAATTAATGTTCTTCAAAATATTAAGGCTATTGTTATTCTCCCAAGTAACTGGTCACTTTTATGATAACTCTGTTGATAACTCAAGTACTTTCTGGACAACAACTAGATACACTTTTTAAATAACATGCCCAGGCAGCAATGTCCATTTCTGACAGGCAAGTTGAGGGTTGGTCTACTCTCTCTGTTGGTGTTACACTGCAACAAAGTGATGCTCTTACTGTATCTCTCAGATGCTCCTGTACTCCAGCACCCCATTCACTGCACGTGTTTGATTGAGACCCCTGTTTCCCCCTGTCTTCTTTAACGTTTATAATGAAATTTGGATTTACTCTTCATCATTGTGCTTTTAGTTATTTCTGTACAATAGAAAAGCTCTTGTTTAAGAGAGGGCGTATTTTAGTTTGCAGTTTAGACAGTTTAAAACAAAACCACTAAGAACTGGTCAAATTCTGCAATCCTTCAAAATACATCAATCCAGGAACATTATTATGTGAATATGCATCAAAAAAAATAATTATAATAAAGACATGTCAGCCATAGAAATGTGTGCAAAAATAAACATGGCAGACACTACTGACCCTGGTTTTGGCATCAATCTGACCTCCTCTGTCCAGCAGCAATTGAACCATATTAGTGTTTCCCCTCTTTGATGCAACGTGTAAAGGAGTTATTGCATTCTGTATAGAGAAAGGGAACAAAAATTTAAATTAGGACATATGCAAATAATTAACAAATGTAATTTATCTTAAGGTGAAATTCTGATTTAAAAAACAATCAGGTTCACAAACACACTATTAATAAACAACATACACTTGGTGACTTTAGAGCTGTTCACTAGAGCTGTTCAAAGTCTTTCCTGGAGGGCTTACGTTTAACCTTCATAAAGCACACATTACCCAGCAAATTAAGCTCCTCTGCTTGATTGATGCTTTTGACATTTGCAAGGCTGTGGCCCTCTAGGAAAACTTTACAACTCAGTGCATTTTTAAGTTTATTCAAGACCTTCTGTAAGAACAATTTACACACTTCAGTTGTTCTTGCCAAAAATGCTTCTATTACCCTAAATATGACACAGAAGTTATCTGCACCATTTAATCTGCAGACCCATTCATTCATTCATTCATTCATTCATTCATTCATTCATTCATTCATTCATTCATTCATTCATTCATTCATTCATTCATTCATTCATTCATTCATTCATTTTGTTTAATGCCAGTTCAGGAAGTTCAGGAGGAGCCTAATAGGTCCAGTCAATGAACTAGCCAAGCCCTCCTTTTCAAATCAGATTGCCCTTCGAAACATAAGCTCATATCTGCCAGAGACACAGCAACATTCGTTCAAGCTGCCCCACCTCCTCCCCTTCACCACTCCTTAAATACTATACTTCAAATAAGGGAGAACTTCACTAGCGTTCCCGGAGTCCTTACTGCGATCTTGGATGGCCTGCGTAGGCAAACTCGTGAAGTACTCATGGGTCAGATTTCATGCCCAATGTTCACATATAGACGAGTAAAAGTAATTTATATCACGATTTAAATGTTTTACAGGAATAATGTGCCAATTCTTTTAAAATTTAGAATTGTGTATATCGCATCAAATTATAGTTTTATTATGTTTTAACAATTTAAAAACTACCAGGAGGGATGCATTTGCTTATATTTTTTGAAAAATTTGGCTGACATTTAAGGCTTGGTAGGGACATCTTGAATAATAGGCACATGTTTACAACCCTTCCTACAGAGTGTAGTGGTTGTCAGTAAAACGCCACAGATTACACCACGGTTTGCTAGGTGATAGAAACGCTTAATGGCAAGTAATGTTTTCAAATGTGATTTATAATATTGTGATATTTTTATCGATTTTTAAAACTATCTTTAGAAAAATGCATAGTGTACACTGAAGAAACATGACACATATCAGTTAACAATAGTATTTTTTTTTTTATAAAATCTATCCATCCACAAAAATACATCATATTTATTCTTCAAACACAATGAATTAACACCAGCCTTATAAATTTTACTCTAGGACAACAGTGCACAATAGCTTTTCTTTCCCGCAAGCATGTGCACAGTGATGCAAATGAGTGTGTTAGAAAATGTTCGAGTTGACCGTTTCTGATTAACAGTTAGATGAATCGTTATTACTGCTTTGCAAAAACACAATCACTTAACATGTGCTTTACATTTACATTTATGCATTTGGCAGACACTTTTATCCAAAGCGACTTACATTTGAATGAATGAACAAATTTTTTGTCATTTGTTACTTTCCCTGGGATGCCGCATCCACCAGCCTGATGGTCAAATACTGCCAGATGGCTGTGTAAAGGGAAAATTTTATTTCGTTTATTTTGATTACTCTGCAAATTTTGTGGATCGGGTACTGGCAGAGGTAAATGAGAGAAATAAAACTTGGCCATAATCTCTGCAATTTCGGGTGTTTTCCCAGAGGGACATAACAATTTTATTAAACACTAACAACAAAATTATTTGGTTTTGGATATTTGGTCGTAGCAACAGACCCTCCTGCATGACCCCTGCTGCCAGTTAGTGGAGCAGGGGACCATGCTCATTAGATATGGGATACTTCATATTAAATGGAAATGTGCTGAACACCTTCAACACATTTTACATTGTATTTTTGTATTTAAACCGAAGAAGAAAGAACTTCAAGGAAATCTGGAAGCACATGCTGATGATTACATTTTTTTCTTTGTCTGTTAAAGGGTGTAACGTCTGTGTGCACGAGTGCTAAATCTGTACCCTTGCAGTGAAGTCCACTGCGGCACCTCGGTTGAGGAGAAGGGTGGCCACATTTCCGTTTCCGTAGTGAGCTGCAATGTGCAGAGGTGTGAATCCACTCTAGATGAGGGTTGAAAAAGTGTAGAGGAGAAAAAACAGAAAACACATGAGATATCCACCAATATTATCACCATGCATCAAAGCCGAGCTTTCAACAGATCTGATTATTCGCAAATCTGACACTATATATATATGTATTGTACCTGAAAAAGTAAACCTGAATTTATTTTGTTTTATATGTTGACATGCAGCAGTCAAATGATGTTTATCATAACATTTTCTCTGAAAAATCAAAAGTACATTTGTATTCAGCTACCACAAACATTGCCGAGGACAGATGCATGCAAACAGAAAATTATCCAAAACTTTGTGAAAAAAAAATTAAAAAGTACTAAGCAGAATATGACAGAGGTGACAAAGCTTTTCACGTGACATACTGCTTAGCGCAATGTGGAAAAGGGGGAGTTAACAAAAACTAAACAATAAAAAGAAACACACCAAGAGTGCAGGAAGATATAAGTGTTTAACATATGTCTGGTTTTCAAGAAGTTAACAACTGTAGAAGAGGTTGAATATGTCAGATTCTCGCCTTACCTTCCCATTCTGAGTGTCAGGGTCCGATTTAATGTGAAAACATCATTTACAACAGTGTAAAGAATACATTGACTGTGTGACATGTTCAAAGCTGGTACAAAATAAAACATGCCGAGCACTAACTTAGTATATTGAACGATCTGTTTTAACTCGGTTTACAGAGAAAAAAAAACAACCACATTCCAGAGATAACAACATGGGTATACACTGAGTTTGCTCAGGGTATTGGGTGCACTGACACCGGAACACAGAATCTGACAGATCCCAATACTGTTCTTGATATATCTCTAGTATAAACCCATGCTGTTGAATCCATAAACTTATTCTGATGCTGAGGAGCCATAGAGCCACAACTCAATGGTATACTTAAACATTGTCACATGACCTCAAGATCTGTTGTTCCCTGCTTGAGAAAACGGTGGATTACACAAGAAACCAAGGCTTTTCCTTTCAGATGATCACTTCAGCGAGTGTTAAGCTGAAAACAGGTTAGCAAAGAGAACTAAATGACTCTTAAAGGTTCTCCTTCTTTTCAAGCATGGGGTCTGTAGACCATAATTTCATTGCAGGGATCTTTATTTTTTTGATGACCCATACCGGGCAGGTTTAAGCTAGAAGAGCACCACTCAACCATTTCAGGAAGAAGTGCACAGAGTCTTAGAAGAGGCAGAACTACTGTTTGGTCAACATAGAACCATAAGACTCTAACATAATGTAAGTTTATTTGAAGAGAGCAACACTGCCACAAAGATATCTTAACTATAGCCAATGATCAAGTTCTATTAAAAATGTTCCACAGCTACAGATGTCTAGAGATTTTGTAATATAAATGTACATTTTACTGTATGTACATAATAGCTGCATTGCATTGAATAAATGTTAAGGACATGCAATAAGAATGAGGCTCATAACATTTCTTCATCTCAATCCAGGTATGAAAACAATAATCCTAATAACAAAAAACTGATTGATGAAAACCCAACATGCCACATGCAATGACATCCTTTAGGATCCCTGAATGCTGATAAAGATTTAATTGATTGACTGATTGATCTAAATATATTAATGTACAAGTTACGACCATATAACGTTCTAAATGCAATCGTGGTAATGCATGCTAATGCTGGAGTCAAGCGACTGTCACAGGAAGGCAAAATTATACATTTGACCTTTAGGGAGTAATGAGCCGCTTCATTACAGCCACGTGACAGACTTCCTGTGAGTCCAATAGTGGAGGCAGTCAGACCAATTAAATACAGAACTATGTACTCCATTAAAATCCATTAAAATTCTTATTTTTATTGATGTACATTTTAATTTCATTTCAAGTCAGTGAACGGGAGTAAAGGACAAGAGAAATTGCACTTGGAGCATAATGCAGCAAAGATGGTAAATCTAAATATGTGCATTAGTGGAAGGACAGCCGGTACTGTTGCGTTTTTAGCCATTTCTAATCAAAGGCGCTGGGAATACAAACACAATAAAAGACAAAATGTAATTACATGCAGAAATGATTTAGGTGACCGTGAAAAAGGACTAACCAGCCATGCAAAATAGCAACCAATGTTGCTAACTGAACAGCAAAACTCAAATCTTCATGCCAGTGTGAGAAATTAGAGAAAAATCAAAAGATTTCCAGAAAGTGAAAGATAAACCAGATAAACATCTCTACCTCTGTTGTTCTATTGACCATCATCTGTTGCAGTAAGAACAGGGAAGGAAACAAGCTTGTTATATTTCACATATGGTCTTGAAGGGTGACTCCGTTCAGAATTTGAAAAGAGGAGTTATCGTCTTTCTCATATTAATTATCACAGCCATGTCAAACTGTTACAGGAACTCGTTTATCTGCAATAACACCTAATAACCTGTTTCACTGTTGTCATGGAGGTCATCCATTCAATACAGTAATGTTGCATCTGTTGCAAACTGGGCTATTTGTAAAATTCATGTATTCAAGGTTGAATATCTATATTCATAGGCAAGTATATGAAATGTATAAACTGAACCAAACAAATGTGCCTCAAACCGATTTAACGGATCACATTTCAAACAGCTGTCATCGGGTCTCGAAAAACATCAGCATTTCTTTGTCCTCTTTGTGATAATTCTGACTATTTTAATATAAAGTGTTACATATTATACGCATTATATCATTCATTTTATGTCCACAGATGGCAGTGAAACTGAACACATCTCTACATATAATTTACAGTTCTGTCTGAAAGGAGTACAGGAGTTCCAAAAGTTGAAGGATAAGCATCCACCGCATGCTCCCCGGTGATCCTCAGAGCCCATAAACAGAAATTCAACCAAGAGACCAGGTCCAGTCATTGAAGTCGTCCTATGTATATAATTGCATCTTTGCTATGTTTGATATTCTTCATTTACATTTTATATTTTGTGTCATGCAATTACTAAGCACTGTGACATCAGAGTATTTGTACTAAACTGTGTTCAGAGATATGACTCTACTGAAGGCCCGAGCAGCAAAAGTATAACCCACAACTGGCTGTAGCTGATCTCCAAACCTCGCCATTTTTTTACCATAACAAACAAGCTTCCCAATAAACCACAGCTAAACATCAAATTCACATGAGATCCCAAGATACTATCTATATGCAGTGGACGTGGGTATGTTCAGTGACAGAGAATAAAATAAGAAATAGTTTGGGAAAGTAACCCGAGAACAACATTGTTAATATCAAGCAAGTAGCAAAAATGTCATTCACAGCAAAAAGGGGAATTCGTTTTTTTCCGAATGAGAGAATAAATTCAACACTTTCAGATATGCTTGTAATACACATGCATGCACACTTCACTTCTTGCTGTGCATTTGCTAGCTCATCCTGTACTGCTTATTTACAGAATAATGGTGTTTGACTTTTCTGCAAAAACAAAAAGTTGAAAAAACTTTTTAGATTGGGAAGAGACACCAAGATATATTGGAGACAATGCGAGCGATTATACAAGAAAAGGATGGGCTCGTGGAATGGGCCCAGTCCTTCCAGCCTTTCCTCGCCAACCCTCTTTTTTCTACAGTTCTACAGTCTTTCAATTCTTCCTCTTAATGATCTCACCTTAGAACCTTGCCTTCAATCTTAATGCACACTTTGGCTCCAGAGGAATTGGTATTTATCACAGTTGGAACATTGGCTCCAGAGGGGCATCCATTGCCAGTTCTCTCCTTTTCAAATCTGATATTCCTCCATAAACCTCAACTAGATCTCTCTGCTTCCCCTCTGACAAACCAGTCATATATCATCTAGAAATTGTTACAAATTTTTATTGACACGTTACTCTAACCGACTCCCCTTCGTAATTTTATTCCTAAAACATTACAAATGTCTATCGGTAGCCAAAGCTATTGACATTGAACTTGTGGCTTTCCCTCCCTTACTGTTTCCAATGAATAAACCTCTACATTCCTAGCACCTCTTAGTACTAAGAAGGCCGCTGGGATCACTTCTCTTAAACCCAGATCCCAGATAATGAATGCTCAATTCTGAAATTTAAATTACGCACATATTGAGTTGCCACAGTGTTTTAGCTGCTGGAAGGTCTGCCCGCTGAATTGTGTTGGGGATCAGTAACATTAAAATTTCATGCTTAAACCCATACCCCGACATCAGATGCTCTACCCCTTCTTCTGAGTCATGCACCAATACCATTTACCACATAGCAAATAAGCCACAACTTGGGCTTCCCACTGACTTGCATCAGGGATTGGTATTGATCATAGTAACAAAGTCTCAAATTCCGCACCTGTAGGCAAGGCACATGGTTTATCTGTTGGAAGGGTGCTTCTGGGTTCGCTATCAATTTATTTCATCCATGGGCAAGCACCTTGAGAGCTGCTGTATCAGGTGATTTCTACTCTTATTCATGGGCTTGATAATGAATGCTCCATTCTGAGTATTAAGTTACGCACAGATTGAGTTGTCACAGGGTTTCAGCTGCTGGAAGAGCTGCCATCTGAATTGTATTGAAGTTTAGTATAAATTTCTTTCAATCTTAGACTAGCACACCAGAAGGACACAGAACTAGAGGACCGCCACACCTAAACCTGGATCCTGATACCATATGCTCGATTCTAAGTTTAAGTTAAGCTACTAGAGGGTTATTCGCACAATGTTCTTAGTGGCTGTCTGAAATGTCTGTGGCCTGCATTGGGCCTAGCAAAGCATTTCCATGCATTTCTGAGCTTGCTCCTTGACTCGAGATAGGAGGAACACTCTGTTTTCAAGCCGGCATCCCAAAGGTTCATTTCAGTAGTCATCCTAATCCCCCTCCTCAATCCCTCATGCCCTTTTCTCCAGGCACTTCCCTGCTATTGCTTTCCCGGGGTTAATCTCCCAGCAAATTCCCTCTTTTCCAGCTCCCTTCCCAAGGTCTCCCGCTTAGGCTCTGTAGACAATCAGAGCTTCATTTGGAGGTACAATTGCAGCTTTCCTATTAGTCCTTTGTGGGTATAACATGGATACTATCAGCCACTGTGCCTGACTACAAGGCAGGCCCTGATGGAGAACTTGTGAAGCGACGTTTGTATAACAGGTTTCGGGTGAAGTGATCAGGGCATGCCACCAGTGCTCTGAATCAAGTCATCAAACTCACAACATTATTTAGGCCACCTCGTCCTATGTGACATTGTCTGCGTTTCACCCCTCCTTCCTCATCAGGCCCTTGCTGGGGGGATAGCAATGATAGTATTCGCATCCAGACAGTTTGACGTGTACATTTGTACCCACCACTCTATGTCCAAACTACAAGGCAGGCCCTGATGGTGAACTCATGACTACTGTTTAATGTATGTGAATAAGGAAAGCTTTCAATCAGTCTACAGAAAATCCAGGCAGAATGTGATTCCGAGTTTTTATATTCAGTCTCTCAGAGGTGAAATGTTAGCTAAGATACAATTGGTTGTTATGAAACAATCAAAGCATTGATTTATTATTCCTCAATACAAATGCAATGAAGTAAGTAAAAAAATAGAATTGTATTTTATTTTGGATGTTATTTTGCTCTTTTGCTAACCACTTCCATTAAAAGCTAAGTGTTCAGTTGAAGTTTACCTTGGACTGTACATCGGCGTTGTGGTCATTCTGCAGGAGCAGGGCAGCAGATTTGGTGTCATCCTTACGGGCAGCGATGTGCAAGGCAGGGAGGCGTACTTTACCCTTTGTGTCATTCTCCAGCAGGAGAGATACTACCTGATTGTGGCCCTGCTGCAGTGCTATCGCTAGAGGCGTAAAGCCATCCTGAAAAACAAAAGAAATGGCTCGTTTAACATCTCCGAGTGAATCCATTATTTCCACAGGGAAGGTTTGGCAAAATTATAGCCAAGCATTTCAAGAAAAAAAAAAAAAAACTGTTGCATTACCGGCCTGCACTACAAAAAGACCCTGATTATCAAATTCTATTAACAAACACGTACCGTATATTGTTTTTGTTCGACTCATGAAACAGTTGGAACCTCTGAATGTTTACCTCAATAGTTCCACGACAAAAAACAACTTTGCATTTTAGCAGACCCAAAGGATTGCCGGATCTTTATAAAAGTAGAGTGTGATTCATAAGGCCAAGGAATTTGCAGAATATTCCAAGTATAGCAACTAAAACCTTTAAATCCATGAATAAAAGTAGAAGTCTTTTCTTATATACAAACGTCATACTTAAAGTACAAAAAGTCATTCTTATGTACAAACCCCATACAAATGTATGAACCAAATGTCGTTTTGAAATAAGTTTTGAAACCTGTGAAACTGTGTATACAAATTGTGTACAAGCATAATTTATTCTGATCAGTTTTATATGGAGGAAGTATGAATATAATAAATATTATACTGATTTAAATGATAAATGATCAATAAATCGTTTATTATATGTGTTAAACAATTACAGTCGGAGTCAGAGGTTGTCTTTTATGTTCCGACCTCCATGAAAGTTCTGTCACATCTTCTTGTCACCTAAAGCACTGGTGCTTATCTAAATTAGCATGCCACATCACAAGAAGAATATGAAGAATTTGCCTCTGTTGCAATGCTCTGGTTTCCTCCATTTTCCAAAAGGTAGTGGACCACCTCCAAGTGGTTTTCTTGTGAGGCCATGTACAAAGGGGTGAATCCATTCTATAAGAAAGAAAGAAGACTGCATTGAGGACATCTTTTCTGCCTTTCTGTATGCGGTTTTTCTTTGTGTGCTCTTACCTGAGACTGTGCATTAATATTTGCACCCCTCTTTATCAAGATCTTCACCACCTCACCTTGTCCTGCGAGTGAAGCGATGTGGAGAGCTGAATTTCCTTTCTGTCAGGAAAAAAGAGCAAACCTTCACTAGAGCTTCTCAAGTTAAACTGTAAAGTTTAGCCAGAATATCGGAATTTGGAAATCTGACCGATTATAAACATTTATAGCGTTACGTTTTGAGGCAAGCTTTAGTGCCTATAACTTTTGTCTGATCAATTCTGGGAGACTATTGCAACATCTTCAAAATAATCCAAATCACCAGATGATTTAATGGAAACTATTGCATATTTTATCTGTTTCTTGTAAAATGTTCCCATCCTATAAAATAAAACAATCACTAAATTGTATTATGTCCTTAAATGGCTGTCGGTACCTTTTTAAGTGCAATTACTTCTGGGAATGTTCTACTCTCTCTACTTTTTGGTCCCAACTTGCCAGGAATAATTCTGTGCTACTAGAAGAGGGGGTTCTCTAAAACATTTTTTTTTTTAATCATTTTTCTAAATTGAGTTTAATCCAACACATGATAAGATTACTCTTAGCAGCCATAACAGCAGCAAATTATTAGAGGGGGTAATCCTTGTTGGACATTATTGTGATGGAATTGTCAACAGCATGTATACAACTCACCCAAAAACTGTAATATATTGGTCTTCAGCATTTGAATCTGTAAAATCCTTAATTTCTTCTTTTTGATGTAATGTATCTTTGCTCACTGTCACTGTTATTCCTTTATTATTTGTTTATTTTCCTTTATGTCATCCCATACTGCAGTGTTAATATTGTCATGTGATACTGTTTCGCTGTCTACCTTGGTTTGGGTGGGGGTAGTGGGGATGGAGGGTTAACGCGTGCCAGCTGTGTGTATACCTTTTGTTTTATTATGCTGACACCAATAAAAACTATTGTTCACAAAAAACACATTTGAAAGACAGGATAATATTTGAAGGGGGAAAATAGTGAAAATACTGGTTCCAAATTAAAGAGAGTCAATCTGCATGTTCTAAACTTTGAAACCAGATGTCTAGGCAGTATAACATTAAAAGTTAATAACAACCTGTAGACTTGGATAAAAAAAGGCAAAAACACCATTTTTTTGTCAATGGTACTTGACATTACTTTCTCTAATACAGCATTTAAGATAGAGATAAATGAACGCTGAAAAGCCATGACAATAGTAGGGTTGTCATAAGCAATATTACATAATGGAGTTTTCTGAGTTGCACTAAAGGGCACTGCTATTTTGGATGGGCTTCTCTTGCCCACCCAGACTATTTCCACATAGCAGAGTCAGATTCTCAGTCATGTGACATGGTGATCAAGTTTCCACCATCTGCTGTTTTTGTTTTCAGTTCATACACCCTTGTAGGACAACACTTCACTTAAGATCTATATTTATGACGTTTTTAAATCTACCTCCTATAATATATTATTATTATTATCATTATATATATTATTATCGAATTATTTTATTGTATATATTATTAGCATTATTGTTGTGAAATCGTCCTTCAAACCTGGCTTCATTTGTCTTTGTTGATAATGAAAATTGGGGGAAATTACGTTCTTTAAATGATGTCCTTATAGTTTCATTAATACTAAGTTGGTTCTTTAAAATAAAAAATTCTTTAAACACATCGTTGTCACCCTGTGAAAGATTAAGTGAGTTCTTTAAACTTAGTTTCAAACAAATGCTACCTTGGTAGCAGAGTCGACGGATGAGCCTCTTTCCAACAGCTCCTGGACCAGCTCCATGTGTCCTTCCTTTGCTGCCAGGTGCAGGGCGTTGAGGCCATTCTGTAGATTTCAGATGCATGCTAATGCTTTACTAAAATCATTGTGACAAAAAATATCCCTAGAAATAAACATTCAGTTCCCAATGTTATCAAATGGCATCATGCAAGCGCCCTCCGCAATAAACTAGATACGAGTGTTGCATGTGTGTGTCTCTTCCAGCGACCACACCAGAGAGCACAGGAATGAAAAACGGTTCTTGATGGCTAAAAACTCTGCAGAGACCCAGCTACACCCGACTGATGAAATCAAGAGAATAATAGACACCTGCCACACACTCTCAAAACTTCAAGATCTGTCCCCTCTCACCATCTATAAGACATCTCACCTCCAATCTTACCACCATCCTTCATCTCAGGCATCCTTCCAGACTCATTCAGAGAAACTTGGTCAAACCCCACTACCACAAATGCTATTACTGAACACATCAAAGGTAGAAAATTATAGACTAACTTTTAAACATTAACCAGTTCTGAGGCCTTAGACACTGTCAACCCTCAGACCCTTCTGTCCAAACTAGCAACAAAGATTTTTGCAGGCACTGCCCTGGACTGACATGAGTCCTATCTCACTGAGGACATTCAACTCCACCAACTTTACATTCTGAGGACTCTACGGTTACAACTCACATAAGAGACTGTCTGAACAATAGTTTGGCATGAATAAAAGCCTATCAACTAGAACTTAACATAGCAAAGATAGAACTGATGGTCATGACAACTATCATGAGTTTACTATACAACTAGGCCTCAACTATCTTCCCCTCTACCTTAGTCCGGAGTGATCTTCGATGAGCAGCTAACATTCAAAGAACACTTGGCTAAAACAGCTCGATCACATCAAACCTAACAGAGCATTCAAGTCAACTTTTAGTTCCAGTACTGGTCATTTCAAGAAGGAATTACTCCCTTTCACTGGACTAGCTGTCGTACAAGGAAAGCAGTACAATATCTGGAGCCTCAGCCAAGCATTGTCCCTCCATCCCTTCATGTTTCAGCCCTTCATAATCATACAAGTCCTTTCAGACAATAGTTCTGAGTTCACATCGTTCTCCTTCCAGATCAGGAGCACTTTTGGGGAGGCTTGACAAGTACGTTCATACCTGACACTCCTGCTCACATTACTAGGCAGGTTTGTATAACGAATTTCAAATGAACTTATCAGGACTTGCTGCCAACATAATCAATAATCCTAAATAGTGCACACTATTTCAACCTAACCAACCACCAATCAATTGATTTTCTCCAAACTATTCCTCCTACCACCTCGATACCTCACTCAGGGCATAAGTCATGGATCCTTATCGGTTCTTGGACAGCTTGCCTAGTACGTTTCTATCTCATGCTCACGTTACTAGGCATGTCCAGACAATGAACTTATGAAATAAAAGTGAACATAAATTATTGGCTAACAACTTAACACAACAGTGTATAGGTTGGTTGTGCCAGAAACAAATGTCCACTGGGTAAAAGGTTAGGGAAAAATGAACACTAAAAAAGGTGAAAGATTTCAGCTTCCTGCTCTTTCAGAGAGTGGTACTGACCTGATTGACCTGTTATACTAATAAATGTGTTTATTCGACTGCGGCACAGATGTTTTCTGATACTAAAAGCCGATTGAGTGTGCTGCATATCTGGGCTTCAATCCCTGATGTTGTTGTGTTCGTGCTAATGTTACTGTTGACATCATACAGAAGCAGATGTTCTGGCTCGTGCTGCATCTCATGAGAAACTCACCTGATTGCTAGTGCCAATGTCCACCCCACCCTTCAAATATTCCAGAACTTTGTCGATATTTCCTGCTCTTGCTGCACGAAGGAAGCTGGTGTTGCTGTCCGACTGCAAGAAATCAGAAAAAACAATCCTTAACACATAACAAGAAGTAGATATCTACAATTTCACATCTTTAGCAATAATTCAGTTAGTCCACCTAGCAATTGAGTAATTGGATAAATAACTGGGTTAGCTAAAATATAAATAATAAAAAAAATCTCTGAAAAGTTGTGAAAAAAAACTATGAAAATAAAGAAAAAAAAAACAATTAAAAACAAGGAAAAAAAGGAGTTCTAATGAAATATTGTTTTTAAACATGCTTTTTCACAAATCATCAGAAGTTTAAAAATAATGTAAGAACACATTTGATAATGTTATTGATAATGTTTCTGATAACATCCGAATTTTGTTGGTATAGAAATTATAATATATTATATTGTTGTTAATCTTCTCATTATTCTGTTTCAATTGCTCTGTCTAACATTAAAGTGAACTCAACTCTGTATAGAGTGCTCTGGAGAGCAAGATCTGTCCTCTGAGAGAGAGCAATCTAGCTAAATAAATGTAATAGTTAAAATTCTGAGTGAATAAACGCATTATGGTTAGTTTAGCAGAGTGTCCTGTTGATAATTCAGTAAATCAGAATTAAATCTCCAAAACAATTCCATGAATTTCAGTGTGGTGGAAGAATGGGATGCCCCATTTTTTTAAACCTTTTGAAATGCAATTTTTAACATTTTTTGAAATAATTTGAATATTTAAATTTTACATTAAACATTTCATTCAGCTTTTTTTTGGTGTAAAGCGCCTCTTCTAATTCCACCACACTGAAATTCAGCATATTTTACAGCTGTTAAAACCAATTACATGTACAAAGTGACTTTGCTTCTCTAATCTAGACTTCTGGCTCTAAATAATCGAAGACAAATAGCTTTAAACATATTCGTGAGAAAATAAAGTGAATCGAAAACGACCTCTCTGTCTCGAACTGCAACATTTGGAAGTAGCATAATTAAAGTAATGAAAGGTTTCACATGTTGACAGCTTTGTTAGCTAATAAGCAGATTCACCTTCATTTTCCTGCAAAATGTTTTTCCTGTGGTGCTTAGTAAAATCTGTTATTTTTTGTTTGTTTTGTTTTTTTGGTATGGAAATGGGAGTAGAAATACTGTGACATAAAACCTTTGCACACCTAGGCATCCGCAGCACTGTAGTGGCTGAACTGCAGTGGCTGCATCGTCAGCTGTCTGTATCAATTCTCTTGCATTAAAAAATGAGTGCACAAATGAGTGCACAGAGCCTATCCTGAACACTATATGGCACTTCAGTGAATGTTCCCTGCCCTCTTGGGTTAAAAGCCCATTCCACCTGCAGCGTTGTCTCTTTGTGGGTTTTGCCTAGGGGAAACCACAATAAGTGAAGACAACCAGCTTGGTTTATAAACCCAGTGTAGGTGTGGCTTGCTAATTTCTACACTGTTAAGAGAGGATAGTACACATCGCTTGTTCTCATAGTTGCTCTATTGACCGTTTGCATAAACCCCAAAATAAGGTCTGGCTGAATCAGTAGAAAAACCGAATTAAATACTTGCACCACAACTCAAAGCATACCAAACAACACGCACATACATTCAGTGAAACCACAAGACACAATAGAGAAACCCAACAAAGAAATGACATTATACAATTATGTGAAGAATTGAATCAAACTTATTAGCAAATGACCAGCCCATGATGGCGATAATAGAAAGGAGCTCAATAACACAAGCGGAGAGCAGGCGGAGTGTGAAGTACTGATGTAGAGTTTAAACTAAAATAAAAGAACTACAGTGTTTACACTTGCTTCCGAACTAAGAATGAGAGAGTAGTGAAGAAAAAAGGGAGATGTGCGAGGCCAACACACATAGGCTGTGAAAGCTGCAGGACAGACACACTCAGACAAACTGTGGATGATTGTCGAGAATGAGGCGAGAGAGAGAGCACACAGCCCGCTCTCAAAGTGCCGTGATTTGTCAACGAACTGCAGCATTGACTCCCAACCAATCATCTCACACATACACACGGACATAAAACACATGAGGAAAAAATAGACTTAAATAGAGTAAGCAATAACAATACCCCAGGGGTTGTATCACTGCCAACCTAATCCAAGTCACGTGATTCTAGATCGATCCACAACTGGATAATCGTTGCATCAGTTAAGCGTTAACAACCCTAGTGCGAACATCCCACAAGGAAATACAGTGAAGTACTGTGATGGAAACAAGCAACAAAATACTAGAACATTTACATTTATGTGCAATTGGCACAAAAGTAGATTGTGCTTAGCCTAAAGTGTGCTTATTAACAGCAAAAGTTGCCTATTGTGGATCAAGTGAGCATAATAACAGTAAAGTACAGGTGCAAGGATGGAAATATAAGGAAAATTTGACAGTAATAGTGCAAAAAGTATGCAAAGTGCAGATGCAACGTGTGCTGGAGTCCATGTATCAGGATGAGATGATGTAAGGTGTTGAATAGCTTGATGGAAGAAGCTATGGTTGCGCCATGCTGTTTTGGTTTTTATGGCATTGAAGCTCCTGCCATTGGGCTAGAGCTCAATTAAGTGATAGAAGCAGTGTGTGCACTGTAGATCTGACAAGGTGGGAGGTACAGGGAATGATCTTTTAAGGGTGGGTGAGTGATTGGGAAATGGCTATGTTTGGGTGGTTGCTTTATGAATAGGGTGTTCTGGGGAGAGGTGAGTGATTACTGGTTGGGGAAGCAAACTAAATCCCAGATACAAGTACAGTGTTTCTAAAGTGTTTGTCAATGCTGTGTTGGTTGTTCTCGTACTATCGATGCATCATTAATGTAAAATTTAAACAGGAAACTCCATTAATCAATGGTGTTGGATCCCAAACAGACACACTTCTCCCACTTTGGTTATTATAACAGTTGGTAAATTTCGCTACATGCAAATAATTGGACATCAATGAAGAGTACAAAATGTTCAAAAATACAGATCATCACCCCATGAGGGGTAATGTCCAAGATCAATATAACATTTGAAAAATATTTTTACAATCTTAAACCAGATGATCCTAAATCTGCACTAAAGGTAACAGACAGAAAAAGGAGTGCTGTTTATAGTTATTTTACCGCATGAAATGAAAATGCTATGCTTTAAAATACATTTTTATTTAATGCATTTTATAGTAGCTATTTTTAATTATCAAACAATTTTATGATTACTTTGGAGACACACATACTTACTGTATGTACTTTGTTTTTTGTGTAATTTCCAACTGAGTAGTCACTCCCAATCCACTAGGCAAAATCAGTCTTTATTTTGTTTAAATCTCTAAATCTACTTATTTAATATAATGCTATAAAAGTGTTGCATGTATGAGGACCGACCCAAAAAAAACAATAGATTGAGAACATGCTATCATTCACAGACGAGGTAGAGAGTTCTCTAGGTTAGGAGGTAAGGACTTCACGAAACAGCTGTGCAGATGACATCAGTTTGTGGTTTAACGTTTGAGCCTAGTGTTGCATTTCTATTATTTTTATTTTGTTCTGCCTGTGAAGTTGTTAAAGCAAATTTAAAAGAACGAAGATTGTGAAACTTTAAATGTGGTGACAAGAGTGTCGGCTGAGGATTTGAGACGTGTTTCCACTAAATTTATTCCTTGCCTTTTCACACAGGCTGAAAACAAAACATTTGATTGAATTTAAGTGAGGAAAAAAAAGAGAATTAAATTGATACAAACTTAATGTCATTACAGGTGATGGGGTTTTTTTTTTCATAATAACCTCACATAAAAGTAAGAGAAGCTCAATACTAGGCTCAGGGTCCCCCTTGCATTATCATTCAGTATAAAAGGTCCTGGAAGTAAAGATAGTTATAAAGATGTAAAAAAATGTTACCTTCTCTACTGAGATTTATATGCTCAGCTCCGTTGTCTGGCAATTTGTTCACACACAAGTTCACAACTATGATAATGAGGTCTTTTACTTTGACCTAATTTTTAGTTCTCCTTTTCATTAAAACGTATGCATGTAGTTTGCTGTTTAAAATTGGCACGTTCCTAATAAAATATTTGTATGTGAGTGCAAATTACAAAATCCTTTAGCATTCATGTTAACAAAGTCAAATTTTGTGCATTATTGACATTAATATTATCTTTTTAATATGTATTTGTATTGGTATCAGCAGTATTGGGCTTGTATTTACTTGATATCAGATCTTTCAAAAAAATGTGCAGTACCCCCCAGCAATTGTCACTTAAGAAGGCAAAAAAGAAAGCTGTCGATGTCTTTTTAAAGCGCCAACTGTATAGCTTTATATGTTCACAGACTGGTGCAAACTCTTAACTTTTAAATGAAAAGACGAGTAATTGTGCAAGATTATACGAGCGACCCTTTGAATCAAAACATATCGTCTTTGGTTTCAGTTTCATCATCTTAGCTCTGCCAATACCATGACTTTTAAACAAGACATACACAACATTAATTGTATTTTTTGTACTCATTTTTGATTAAGCAATAGTGACACACTGCTAAGAAGCAAAGAACCATACATGCCCACTTGTAGCTTCAAGTATTCTTTCATAAACCCATGCGTAACAATGTCCATATCAAAACTGGTTAAAAATTGTAGTAACTTAAATACATCAAATTGTAAATCCCTGTACATAAATAAAAAAGACAATACTGCAATACTGCATTTGCAATTATGGTTATTGGAAATTGTGAAATCTCTCCTGAGATCGGCAACTAGTATTACAGTTACTCGTACCCCATACAAGTTTTTTTTTGTAGAATAATTTCTGAGTAAGAGCCAGCATGGTAACTTATTAATATCCACTCACTAGAGAAACAAACCCAGGTAAAAATTATTCTGAAATCTTACCAGAGAATCAGTGCTTTCAATTTGATCTGCCTCAGACTTTGAAAGGGTTTCATCTTGTTCGGGGTCATCCATTCTGTCTGCTTTGTGCATTGCTGCATTGCCCATAGTGGCAACACAAAAATGTAGAATGAAATCCCGCTAAACATTAAATAAGGGTTTCCTCATTTCTGAGCCCTCCAGACATCCCTCGCTCAAACAAAAATCAGGTTTCTTCCACAACCAAATCGTGTTCTGCCAACTACAAGGTGCTAATGCTCATGCTTCACTGCAAACCAGAGCTAGGTTTATTTTTACACCAGAAATGCAAGGTGGTATGTTTGTAATGTGGAAACTGGGAGGATGACAGGGCCCAAACAGTGAGGTAGAGTGGGCTTGATTTCAGCAGCCACTGAGGATCTGAAAAGGGCAGGCTCTATCTTAGCAGCATTAAACATTCAAGGTTATTGGCTGGCATTGAATGCCTTTAACTACTCGTTCATTTATAAATGGATGTCATTTCTGTGTTTGATATGTCCCAGGTTTAGCATTAAGGTGAACATTAAGCAAATGAGCAAATCATTGATGAGCCCAAAAAAATAAGCCTTTTGTTATCAGCATGTATTGGACATAGCAATGACCCACAATGAGCCTCCAAAGGAAAAATAAACGTTTGGCGTCCAGCACAAACATGAAAATCGAAAATAGTTCCAGACCCCTGAAACACAGCTCAGCATGGATGAAGATTCAACACTTCCATATGAAGGAAAGACTCTACTATCTGTCCCAGACGAACAGGTTGCCAAGACTTCAGCAATCAGTTTGTGACAATGACACATCAGAGCAGGTCTTACCAAAGTATGGACTCCATAGGTCAGTCCGGACCCATCAGACCCGAGTCTGCTTTGTGAATGGAGCACTATAAGGATACTGCAGGTTATAATCCTCCTTCTGTGAGGATAAAATTGTCTTATGTAGAATGTAAAATGGCTTGTAATCATTGGCGTTCCAGCAACTTCAGATTTGTGAAAATCTGGTGAGGATGGGCACTGTGCCAGTCACCAGATCTCCCTTGGGCACCTTTGGGATGTGATGGAAATATACTTTTTTCTTTTAAAAGGAAAAAAAAAACAGTGCCAAAGGATAAACTTGAAGCAATTGCATGATTATATACCAAACTCTCAAAGGAATGTTTCTAGTACCTCTGGATTAACATAGTTCTTAAGGCAAAGGGGGCTCCAACCTGGTGCAAGCATGGTGTACTTAATAAAGTGGCCGGCAAGTGTTTGTTTTCAAACCGCATCATGTACCATGTGTCTCTCTTAAAGAGATCCTGAAAGTAATGCATGTAAACAGTTATATAAACAACACCCCCACATGGAAGGACAGAAAGTTGCAGCAAAAGATATTAGTGACACATCTAGCATGCTTGCTCATCTTTTGCTATTCAGGTGAACCAATTAAAAAGAGAGTGGGGAAGAACCATTTACATATGTAATAGAGTGAGTAATGTCATCTACACAATCTCATCCACATCAGTGAAACATTGAAGCTGTGTCTAGAGTGATATCTGCACATAAAAACTCCGCAGGCACAGAGAGCGATCTTTCCACAGCCTAAATCTACAAAAATAGTTCCCCTTTCCATGCATCATCCACATTGAAATGAGTCACCTCATGGCTTTCCTCTTGATTTACGTGTTTAAAGGACTGTAGAGTGCTGTGTGTTAAAGTCCATGTCTGTAGTGTGCAGACGATTTTAAATCTCATGTAATCTGAGCTAAAACCAGAACACCACCATCATTCTCAAAAAATGTCACAGATGAATGTACCATGCACTTTTTAGATGACCCTTTAACGCGATAAGTCAGATGTGCTTTTTAATCTCAGTTTGAGTCTCAGCAACAACTTCTGAAGTGACTAATAACTGGTGTAATTGTTATTTAAATAAACTCCACTTTGCCACACAATTGCATCAGGAAAGCAAGTTTGAAGACATTACTATTTTTTTAGTTAGTTATGAAAGAATTGTGGATTAATTGTCAGAAAAATGTTTTGAAGAATTGTTTTGAAAACAAATCATTGACTAAATTACTATATATATATATAACTAATATATAACTATATACTATACTATATATAACTAAATTATAACAGGGTGCTCTCTAATCTACTTTATAGCAATACTGAAATCCGAAATACTGATAAGATGCAATCCTATTCATGGTAATGGGATTTTTTAGCATTGTGTGACCATGGCATAAGCCTCAGCTTAATTTTATTAATGTAATGTTAATTGATTAACATTAATTGATTAATGTAATGATTGCATTTAGAAAGACTATGGTCTATGTGACTAGTGTCACCGTGCTTTAAGCATGAGTATAGAGAGGCCAGGAAGAGACAATTTAAAACATAACTTAGATACATAATCCTATTTAATACATAACATTTAGCTTACTGTATGAAAACTTCTTGATGACAACACCCAATGTAAATGCAGTGTTTAGTTCATTTGAGTTTTTCTGCTCAGAGTATTTTGTTTATAAGGATTGATTTATTGCTGTCTTTGTTATTAGTTTTCCAGCACGTACGGTAGAATAAAGAATTAGTTGCGACTACTTTTACTGTTTCATTACACTTTGAACAAGAACATTCATTTGAAAGAATATTGCTGGTTTTAAGTCTGCCTTGGAAAGTCTCAGACTTAAATCTTACCATAAGCAATTAATAAAAAGTGTGGTTTTTCTATAGTTGGTTTCATAAAAGTCCAATGAAAAGAAACCATTTAAAACCGTCCGTTCACAAAACCTTCACTTATTAGATTCCCAACTCTTGTTCTCAGTGAAGAGCCTTTCAGAGATCTTCCTTGTCATTACGCATCGAACAAGCCTGTCCCTGACAAAAAGAGCATTTAATTTCAATTCCCTCTGTGCTGAATCTCTGAGCAGATAATCTTTGGTTCAGACAACAGCATGCTTTAATCTGTAGTAAAGCATATGGCTGGGGGTAGAGGGATCAATCTCCTGCGGTGGGAAATTGTGGTCACTTCATGTATGAACAGCAAAGAAACACTTACATAAATGCAGATTATTGTCAATGCTTGTGTTCAATCCCTGATCAAGCACACTGCTACATTATCAGCGAATGCCTCATCTGACCACTCTCCATTGATAGAAATGTGATGTTTGTCTAGTCTACATACAAAAATGGTCAAAAATACAGATTAGAAGAGTTTACTGGGAACATTTCTATAAATATATGCTGATAGAAGGTGTGTGTGACTTGTATCAGACGTTTCACTTTTTGTGTTAGGAGACAAATGTATTGAGTTTATATTGAGTAATAGAAATAATATAATATAATGTCTGGTGGATTTCTGACTCTGAGATAGAACAAGAAATACAACGCATGCTGAAAGTTACGTCACAACCAGGAATTTCCAAGCTCTTTAAGTTTCAGAGAGAAATTATGCTCCAATCTGGACATGGCAATTGTCCCCTAGGCGGGGCCGGAGTAGAGCGGGCTTGGAGAGGGAATCACAGGGGACAGTTCTCAACCCTTGAAAATGGTTAGAGAGGGGCACAGGAGAGGTACTCTACCCCTCTCTACGATGGCCAGCGGATGATTCAGCCAAGGAGGGGATTCTGGAGAGTGAAGAAGGAGGTTGCATGTTTGTTCTGTTTGAACATTGTGGGAATCACCCAAAGGGTAGCAACAAGTTGTGTTTGGTGGTGGTCAGAAAGACTTCAAAAAGGCAACTTCTCCTCCTGAGAGAGAGTTTCAAAAGACCTTGTCTGCTTCCGAGTCGTCCTTGAGGATGGCTCCGCCCTTTGCTATGCAAGAGCCCTCCTTAGAGAAACTGTTGAAGGAGTAGGTCGATAGATGGCAATCTAATCGGTGTACACAATATTTTACATAGATATATCTAATCAGTAGTCATTGTTTTTATTACTTTAAATATGTGGATTTAAGAATGTGATGTAATCCCAGAGGCAAAATAATTGTCAGCCCAACTAGTGATATTGAAACATGCACATAAAGTTTAATTTCATAGGTTCATGTTCTTTTAGACATCTGTGCATTAGCAGATTAGATTATTTTAGCATTTTTTGCACTGTAGCGCCACCTTGTCAAAATGTTACATTTTTTGCTGTACACTCAGAGTCATTATATTATATTCCTGAGTCTGGTGACCACATCTTATTTTGTTCAAGAGTTATTAACGTTTGTGTACATTTTGGTGCCCCTTTTTGAGTAAATTTTTTAAAAATAATTTTTGGTATTCAGTGTCCATAGAAACTTATTGGCCAAAAACCCAAGGAATACTTTGTGGAAGTTTCTTTGCCATTTAAATTAGAGATTTGAATTTGTTTTATGTCTTGACCCAAGGACTCCAAGGACATTGGCCAATTGGCTTCATATTTTAAAACCTTTCCCCAAATTGGGGTCTACCAGCTGGCCGGGTTTATAGTTGCCATAAATCTACAAACACGTTATGCAACGCATGTTTGTAATGAAAGTAATCACTTGCAGAGATGACGAGTCATTGTTTGTGAGTAAACATTTTAATTAATCATGAACAACTCAAAGTGCTGCGCAGGTTAGGCAGATAGGTTCATGTAAATACTCATATCATTTTAAAGCATATTATGTTCAAATCCTCATTAATGGAACAGAGACTCCACTTCAGTGTTCAGAGGGCACTACCCTCAGACCACCTGCACTAGTAGACTAAGGCTCAAAACACACGAGGCACGAATACATCTTAGGATGCAGTGTTGTGCCGCATCAGTACGCTGCACTTAAAGGCTAATCACTGAATCAAAATGAGATGATGGGCAGGATGAGGAAAAGAAAAGGTATTGATGCATGAACGCGTGATTTGGGTGTAACATCATGCTCCCAATGTTTATGAGAGGAGGTGATGGATGAAAGAGCACTGTAGGGGTGTGATGCACCTCTACATAAAGCAGTGACACAACCTGCGTCTGGGTGAATTAAACAAAGCTGCATGTCGATGTTGTCCTGGTGCTCTGGTGGAGGTGAAGTGAGATGGAAAATTCCGACGTCTCTGTTACCTTTCGCCTGCGCTCTGCTCTTTCCCGAGAGCGCTTTCGTTTCTCACGAGCCTTCTCCAAAGCTTTCAGGTCTGGAGCCAGCTCCATCTCCACCCTGGCCTTTTTGATACTTGCTGCAGCATGCGCCATTGCAATGATCAGAAATAAAGCCACAAACAGGTGACTTTCCAGCCCCAAGGCAGAAGAGAAACACCTACTAACAGCTCTGGAGGATCAGAGAGAGAAAGACAAGCAGTGGTGCTCACTCCTCCCACGACTGCTCTAGTCAGACACGCTGTAGCTGCAAGCAGCTTTCTGGAAAGCTACACTCAAGGTGTGAGCTCATAGGCAAGAGAGAGAGGGGGGTGGGGGACAAATATAATCCTCCATCAAATAATAAGAGGTAAACAGGAAGAGGAATTAGGACAGACCCTTCCCCCATGTGTCCTAATGCTGATGTTAGCTGCTTAGCTTTGGCTGATAGCTCAGAAAACAGGATTTTCTAGCCAACCAGGCAGTCTTTGAGAAGAACGAGGGGTGTGGCTTTAGTCACTGTTGCCTGGGATGGGAAAAAGGATGCAGCCATGCGAGAAAGACAGGAGGGGGAGATAAAAGATTGAAGAGAGATCTGTGTATGATAAATGGGATAAAATCATCTGGCAAATGCTTAAATGCTCGTTTAAATCTAGTGTAGTGGGTTTGTGTCTGTCATAACTTAGATAATAAATTATTATTTGAGTCCTTGATTTTGATGTTGCTGCCTTGCTCAAATGATACGTTCAGGAATTAAATATAACTTTTCTAAGCATTATCACTTCTTACCCGTATGATAAATAACAATCAATACCAACCGCCCAAAAAGAACTAATTTACACAACACCATCAGGACCAATCAGAATGGAGAAACTCTGACATTTCTTGTGCCTTCTAGAAGAAAGTTATTTGAAATTTGGTTGCTTTAAAACACAGAACCCCTGGAAATAGGGATCGATACATCTGCGGAGTTTGAATTTTTTGCTCATTTTCTGATATTTGTTTTTTGTGAAGGACAATTTCAAAAATAGAAAATCAGAAAAAGCTATGGGTAAAGCTGAGGGGCAGAATTGTGACATTGTTAGTTTTGTTTTAAAAATGTAAAGTCCATGCTTCTTCTGGGGAAAATAATTGATAACTTATTTGTAGAAGTGTAGCTTTTATTCAGTTGTATAAGTCTGTTACAAATGAAGATCAGTGCCACTGAAGAAAGCTACCCCTTTATGACAAATTCCTAGCATCTACCCAGAAAAAAATATAGCAAACCTCTAGATCCATGTCATTGGTGACGAATCTTGTTATCGGCTGTTTTCCTACCTCTAAGAATTGTCAGATTTCAGTTGTGTTACGTTTCTGGCGTCTTACAACTTTGCAGTCGAAAAAGACATTGAAAGGCAATAGAAATTTGACAGTGCATGTAGCGAGTGCAGGGTGCTCACTCTGCGGTGCAGTAAAGGTTTACATGGTTTGCCAGAACGAGATCATTTGAGCGCAGAAACTCATGCAGCATATCAAACTGCTAAATTCATGATTCTTAAACTCATACATAAAAAAATTAAGTTGTGATTTTTCCCACTTTCTCCTCAGGTACCCCTTATGACCTTTCGTGGTTTGGGAACCACAGCTCAAGACTCAAACTAAAATCAACATTATGCCATACTATGTTCAGTTTATTCATACTATTGCATACACTTATATCACAAAAAAACAGAGAAACTAAACATCTCTTCCAGTTCAGTGTGCTTAGCTTGTGCATCTCACTAGCTAATGAGACTGAACCGCTGGTAAACATGCCCTCAAGAGAAATTGTGCCAGAAAGATGAATGGAAATTTCCCAATCAAAAATGAAAACTTGGAAAGCACAAATGAAAACATGAGCAACACATTCAAAGCAGTCATCAGCAAAGTCAAGTCTGCAAATAAATCAGTTTGTTTAAGCATAATGTTCATTTTAGTTTCATTGATTTATTATTTTATTTATTTGTTTTCCCAAACCTGCTTTAATGATCTAATTCAGTTCTTCTGAACCAAGTCAGAAGGCTCGTGTGTAAAAGTACAGGTCTGATCCCTGTGCTACAAGCTCCTCTTTTCAGATGAAAGCATATTTACCATTTCATTTTATCAAGGACGAAGAGCACAAAAGTAAGGCTTTTTAAAGTACATTTAGCACCTGCTCACATGGCCAAAAGCTTCCAGCAATAGCCATGGAATAACAGTATTGAACACCATTACACCCAGATTGCCTTCATAATGTGTCTCTTGATGCTGGAAATAGGGTAAAACGAGCCAAAACAGCCAAAGTAGTGAGGACATAACAAAGAACATTACATAATGATTTATTTCAAATAAAGGCCCAGAATCTTTCAGTTTATTTGTAATATAACATGCAAGGTTCACTCTTGGAAAAAAAATGTTAAAGAAAAAAAATCACTTTATATTTAAATTTGTTCCCATAAGTCTATAATAGCCTTTTCTTTTAGACTCCATTTCACGATTTTCTGTATTGATTATTTCTGTGGAAGCTGTTCAATTAAATTTCTGTGGGAAGAAACTAAATTACACTTCAGTTCCACTTTTGACCATTTTTCTTCATACGTTATGAATGAGAGCATTGATGAAACTGCCCTGATGAATCTTTTGTACAGACCAGTTATGTGCTGAGTTTTTGTTGAATGAGAACAAGTGTAGATTAAATTCCCAAAATAAAAATTGAAATCCACAATATCATGATGCATTGTGTGGATTTCCAAACCTAGGAGTGGATTTTCTGTAGTGAGTAGAAGTTAATACACAAACAGGAAGTTAAGTCTGGCTCTACTGAATGTTATAGTTTCTCCTGGACCTAAGCTCCATTGAAACGTTTCACTGTGGCACCATCTGTTGGTTGAAACAAAGCAGTACACACTACATAGTCTATTCTTTGGGCAGACAGGGTGTCATACACAAAGCACTTAATTGTTCTACAAAATGGGTTTAGCCAAACTCAAGAAAAAAATGGTTACAAAGTCTCCAAAAATATCAAAGGTAACAAAATGCTAACACAGAGACTTACTGGTCGATGCAATGGAAGTTAATTAAGGTAGAAGGGTACATTGGCACAGCTGCCAAGGCAACATTCATGCCCATATTCACACCTAAAGGGAATTTGGATTATTCTATTAACCTAAATGGATGTTTTTGGGGTTGTGGGGGAACCCGGAGTACCCGGAGGAAACGCATGGACGCACGGGGAGAACATGCAAACTCCTTCTGGGAAGGTCATCGGTGAGCCTTGAACATTCTAACTGGAAGGCCACAGTGCCACCCACTACCAATACAATAATTACAATTGCAATAATTAAGACAACGTGTGTCCAAACATTAGAAATATGCAAAACAGCATTGAGTGTCTTCAGATCTCTAAAGCTGTTCCCTCAATTAATCAAATGTTTGGCACCTTAAAAAAGTCAAGGAGTTCATTAAAGGGCCCAGATACACAGGATGTAAACATGAAATTTTCAGAGGTTTACATCCTTTGAATATTATTTAGGACAAATGTATTTACTGTTACGTTTAATTGTGGGTAAAACTGTTTAATTTCTAAAGTCTATTGTGCATGACTTCTGACTTCATTGGAACAATATAATTTGGTGTCTAAACACCAGGGAAAGCAACAAGCAAATTTGTTCAATGTTTGCTGTGGATACAAGCATCTGGCAATTAGTTGTAGCCCCAAAAACTGCTACATATACCACACATCCATTGTGCATAAACCATTGGTGAAGCAAATCTCCAAAATATCACCTTCCTGAAAATCAGTTTGAGGGCAACAGTGTGAAAAATCTCTGGGTTTTGAAGCTTTTTCAGAGATAGGCCAACAAGGTGACTCACAGATTACACCAGTGAGGCCATCTGTTCACTTCTTCTCTCTCTCTCGCTCACACTCATACATCAGTAATCCAGGCCGAGTAAGACTTCGAGTCAGAGCATGGTTTTATGTCAGCAATGTAGAAGAACAGCTTCAGTCCAGTCTGAATGTCCTACCTATAAGATACTTGGTAAGAAATGACTTTTAGAAATGATCATTTCCTAATAACTGCTAAGCTAGTAAGTCACTTGAGCATGATTAATTAAGATGTTTAATAAGTTTGCTAAGATAAATGGTTGTTCTAAATAGCTAACAGACCTTGTACACAAGCAGATTTGGTGAGCATGGTAAGCACGAAGGCGAGCTGTCTGAGAGGACCTGAGATAATATTAGAAGCCCTGGCATATAGGCAAACTTTACTCGAAGCAAGTATGAGTTTCCTGTGATGAATATCTCAACACCTTTATACGTTAGTAGATTTGGTTAGCATGGAAATCTTATGAAGCCAAGCTGTCTAAGAGGACCATAATAGAGGCCCATTGAATGTTAAAGGACAGTCGCCAGACCTAAACTACCTCTAAGCCGACCATGACTTGCACCTGTCAGCAGCCACTGTCTAGCTGCAGAAATGCATTTGTCAAGCTACACCTCACACAGAGCCTAGGAATTAAGCTACACTACTGAGGAAAGCATAAATGAACATATTCCTCCCACAAGCTAGAAAAAACATTCTGTAGCCAGGCCTTGCACCATATCGTGAGGCACAAACTAGCCACAGAAAGAAACTTCATGATATATGGCCCGCAAAAAGCCAAGGAACCAATTGGGTTAAAGAAAAGCCTTCCAGCCTGGAGGTGAAAAGGCAAAAGATGAACAGCCATTGTGCAGAAACGTGACATGAATAGAAGTATCACCCCCCTCTTGGGACAGGAGTCATAAGGGCTATTCTAGCCATGGAAGACTGGGAACTCCTCTGATCCAGCAAGAGGAGCTTCTAAAGCAGGAGGTGGACAGAATGATGGAAAGGTTACTATTAGAAGGACAGGAGTCAAACCTCAAGCTCAGAGGCCCCTCTGTGGCCAGGAATTGCTTCAAGTCAGGAGCAACCATACATAGCCATGGGGAGGAACCTTTAGAAGTAAGGGTTTGCACAGTGATCAAGTGCCTAACTAGACCTGTAGATGAACCCTCCAAGGATGTTGGGGAAGATAATAATGCAAAGGTCCCTCACCACAAACACCAACATCTACTCGGCAGCAGGTGAGTTCTGTGAAGCTCTGCAACCTGCTTCATTAGGAACAGCAAACTGAAAGGTCTGATAATGCTGGTAAATTCAAGAAGCAAAGCCCAAAGCTTTCAGAGGTCTTCCACACCAGAGCTTTCTCCACTCCACACCCTTGTCTAAGCAGAGAGGGGACTGTTTAAGTTCAAAACATGTTTGAAGCACTAGTGATTGTGGACACTGAACAAAATGTTAGAAACCAATCAGACCAGCAGACAGCAAGCATACTTGTGAGCTGTTTGTGACATCTCTGCTGGATCTGCTGATGCTCCTCTCTATCTACAAAAAGAAATTTCATGCATCTACCAAGGTGCAATTGTAAAAAGACTGCAATTGTAAAACCACTCCCGAAAAATTCAGGCCAATTTCAAATATCCTGCTTGTTGGGAAATCAATTTGAAAGATTTTATTACATTTAACCAGTTCATGAACTTAAACGAGTGTATGGATATTTTTTGTCTGGTTTCCAAGCTCATCATAGCTTTGCTAAGGATAATAAATGATATCCTCTCAAACACAGACTCCATAAAGGTGACGTGCTTTTGTCGATCATAACATTCTCTGAGATAGACTGTGTGATCTTTCTGGGACAGTACTAGAATGATTCAGATTCAGGAGGAAGAGGTTAAAATGTGAGTATAGGTGACCGCTTGATAAAACTCGACACTAGTTTCATGTGGAGTGCCCCAAGGCTCAATTCTTGTACCCCTTTTGGTCTGGCTCTACATGCAGATTTACTAATAATGTATATAAGCCAAGATTATATAAAATATTACTGGGACAAATGTTACAAAGTCATGCGATGGACTGGCGACCCCTGCCTCCAGCCCAATGTGCACTGGAGATAGGCACCAGTAGATCCCCGTGACCCCAAAAGGGAATAAGCGGGTTGGAAAATGAATGAGTGAATGCTACAAAGTTAGTTTTAGGTGTACTGCCAAAAACTCATTTAGCTTTGAGTTTATGAAACCAAATCCAAAATGCTCACAAGAGCAAGCAAAACTCTACAATCAAATACTTCACCAATCTTCCTCATCTTTATGGGTGAGAATGTCACTTTTAGCTCAAGCCGTTTCTAACAACGATGATTCAAGAATGTTAAAGTAATCAGGTTCCATCGCTTCATCGGCCACACAGGCACTGCACCCGTGTAAGAAAAAGCACCCCTGCCCAGAAATGAATCTCCGAGCCATTTAATTGACAGATTAAAAAACATTTACACTAGATATTATATATTTACATTAATAATAAGTTTGGCATTAGAAAATATATGTATTTAGAGAAACAGTTGTGTTTTAAATAACAAAATACTTTTGAAATTTTACATAAGCAACAGAAATGACGAGCTTGATACTGTGGCAGAGTGTCTTTGGTAATTTGGAATTCTCTTTATAGGTTCCAGGTCAAATAAGTGGAATGTGACTCGATCTTTCTGTCACAGGATAGTTTATTCATTTGGAATTTATTTCTGGATCCAGTGATCCTGTGTGAGAGGGCTTCCAGAGTGCCTCAGCTCTAATCAGCTGCATGTTGCTTTATGCTTTTATTTCAAAGGTGTGATATTAATCTTATGGTTCTCTTGAATGCCACGAGTTAAATTTCAGTTCAAATACACTTCAGAACTTTTATTATTGTGGGTTTAAAAATGATGTGATCAATGTTTCTTTAGGGGACTATTTCTTAATATGTTTACTTGCAAAATCACATCCATCTCCAGAAGTCTGCAGTGCCATGAAACTTCCTGCTCTCTGCAGAGAGAAGAGAAGCTACATGAATAAGAGCAGCAGCAATGTTTTGTGGCCGTTCTCATTCGTAGTGCAAAATACATTCTGAAAGAGAGCAAGAGTGTTGCTTCTTTTTAAACTAAAAAAAATTTATATATGCCACATGCAACAACAAACAGAGGTGAGGACATCCACCTGCCAAACAATATTATTTAGAGAGGGAATCTTATTAACATGAAATAGACGTGAAAAAGCTTGGTATTTCCTAACCATCATTTCCCCTCTTCCAAGAATGGTGAGTTGAAGGCAAAAATCTTGATTTGGTTTAAGATGGACATGTGCATGTGCTTTCTTGAGCATGGAGACTCGTGAGTGCTCGATGGCTTGCAGATTAATTGTTTTCTTTGAAGCTGCATTGAGATAACTGAGTGTAGTTTTGAGCTGACCCCTGACTGTTCTCATGATCATTGAAATTCCATAAGGTGGTACGTTGTGGTGAGATGCAACACGCTGCTTGCCAACGTTTTCTGTGCTAATCCCGGCCTTGTGTAAGTCAACAATCTTGTCTTTGACGTCCTCACATAGATTTTTGATCTTTTATTGCGTCTGTAAATAGCACAAAAGTATTAGGATGTATTAACTGATACATGGATGATTTCTAGGGATTTCCCACATATGTACAAATCAGTACGTATACAATATATGTTTTTCCTGTTGGAGCCACATGTGGCACTGCACCAGCTGCATGTTGCTTTCATTGCATCCCCTGTCGAAAGGAATTTGTTTTCATGTGCAGTGCGTTTATAAATCTTATAGTGAAAAGCTTGTTTGTGAGTGAACAAATAAATTACATTTTAATTTGTATAATCTTACGATGATGGACTTGTGACCTGTTCAGGGTGTATCGAAGTGAGCTGGAGACATCAGCAGACACTCATGCCCCCAAAAGATAACAAAGGTGTAGGGAATTAATGAATAACCTCACTTTGTAAAGTTAGATCAAGCAACAGGATAACAAGAGGTAGATGAACACCTCCGAAGAGTTGATGGCAAAGCTTACCTGAGTCACACGGGTCATCGTTCCTATGCTCATGAGCAGAGAGGAGTGGTCCAGTCAGGTACATCCAAAAACAGATCAGAGTGACTATGGTAATGAATGGATGAGAAGTAACAAACACAACCTGCCACTGTGTAGAGATGGATTACTGAGCTCCAGGCTGGAGGTATTAGCACACGCTTTCACACACGCATGCGCACTAACGCACACAGATATGCCCACAGGCAAAATGCTTAGAGGATTAGGTGTCTAGAAATAGTGGAGTCTTCAACTGACCCATAATCAGATCTTAGTTTTAGGAAAAAAAATACCCAGAAAGCACAAGCTGAGCCAAATGCATATACGTAAAAAATGACAAGGTATGAATTGTGACCGTCTTGTGGCTTCACCTCAATTGGTTCTTTGACGTTATGGTTAGAACATGGCTTGCCATTTATTATCCCGTTGCATGTAATGTAAGCCCTAATTTCTGCTCTGCATTATACAAAAACAGTGATCTTTTTGTTTAAAGAGATAAAAGTTCCACCTTGCTCTTCATGTAAGTTTAGTCTGAGAGTCACAAATTGGGAGCATCAGAGTGTGCATGAGATTCCCTCTAGCAAACTCAAGCATCTGTCTTCCCAGCTGAACACAGGCAAACTATAAACATGACCCCTTGTTATCTTTGTGATTCTTGTTTGGGTTCTTGTTTGAAAAAAGTTACTCGAAGAGAATTTATATAGTATAATCGAACTGTCAGATTTATAGACACAGCATACTCTATCCAGACAATTACCTTTACAGTCTCCAGTGGTAGCTCTCAAAGGGGACCCCTATATCACCCCTATATCATCACATCCCTTATATTTAGTAGAAAACAGCGAGATAATAAAAGATGGTCGGTGCATCTTGCACTTTCTGTTCTCATTTGTCCAAAATTTGTACATTTTAATGGTAAATCAATGGATAGTACTGTAAGAGAATAAACTTCTTCTTTTCTTCTTCTTTTCTTCTTCTTTTCCTTTCGGCTGTTCCTAGTTTAGGGGTCGCCACAGCGAATCATCTGTTTCCACCTAACTCTGTCCTCAGTATCCTCTACTCTTGCACCAACTAACTTCATGTCCTCTTTCAGCACATCCATATATCTCACTATAAGAGAATAAACAAAACCCAGATATTTCCCCTTTCTTTTTTTATACTAGAATTCTTTTAATGTTTTTTTTTTAATTGATTGTGACTTCCCAGAAATTGCGTCAGGAAAATTCTTATTTACTGGGCCATGAGAAATTATATTTGAATACTCCTACCCATCTGGTTAATCAGAGTTTGACAAGTCAACATGTTAAGTGTGAAAATGTTCTTTAAAAATAATAATAAATAAATGACTATAAACGTATTTGCGTAAGGTCAATAAATTATTTCTCAAACATTTCTTTTCAGTGTCAGCACTTCCAATGCCTCTACAGTCAAATACTAGAATTTGGACCTGACTGTAAAGCACTAGTGACATTCAAGACTGCTTTAAAATTATAACAAAATAAATTAGTGGATTACTGGATTAGTGCAATTCTATTAGAAGTACAGTCAGTTTTGGTAGAAAAAAACTGTGATGGCCAGACTGACTGCCACGCAACTTTGGTGACCATTTTACTATTTCTATGTAAACCTCAGTTTCTTTCTTTAAACCCTATTTTAATTTATGATTGTAAATAACCACATAGAGATTAATTTTCATTAAATGATTTTGATTTTCTTTGGTTAAGAATGTATTACCGTATTTTTCGGCTCATAAGACGCACTTTTTCTTCCCCAAAACTGAGGGGAAAAAGTTGGTGCGTCTTATCGAGCGAATGCAGAGCGCCGCGAATTCCGGTAACGGCTGTATGAGAGGCGTAAGAGCTCCGGAGCTCCGGAGCTAGGCCGAAGCCGCGGCCATATTTGTTTACCAAGCGCTGCGCGCTGACATCATCGCCCATCTCTGCCATTGCGCGGACATAACGAAAATGGGGGGGAAAACTACATTTCCCACAATGCCTTTGGCATCCGCATCCATACTTACGTCACGAGCGAAACTACAGAGATCAGCTGCTGTCTCACAACGTAAGTCTCTTGCACTTGAGTGATCTCTCACGCTACAAACCCGTTTTCTCACGCTAAAATACATTTCATGTTGTGAAATGGGCACAGCTCATAGTTTGTCTGCTATGTTTTTTGAGCCTGACGATAAGATGATGATCGATAAGCATCGTCTTCAGTCTGTGAGGGTTTTATTTCCACTAAGCATTCACTTGGACAGTTTCACAATCTTGGACAGTTTGATCCTTTATTAATGGAGTTATTTCAAAAGGATTTATATTAGAACAAAAAGCATACGCTTGTTTCCAGCGCGCGCGCTCGCTCTCTCTCTCTCTCTCTCTCTCTCTCTCTCTCTCTCTCTCTCTTGCTCGCGTGTGGAAAACAAAACACTCTCAATGACTGAAACTCTTCTTTAATAAACTCAAACTCAAATCATCTCTCAACGGTACATCTCACACATGTACATACGAGATAACAAACGTAAGTAACATGTTCTGCAATTAGGGAGTGTTTGATTACAGGGGGGCTCGACTAAAAAAAGTTTGAGAACCACTGTATTATTACTAATGTGGGGGCAATCTTACTAGATATTATTAGTAATGTAGTGACAATGTTACTGGCTATTATTAGTAATGTAGTGACAATGTTACTAGCTATTATTAGTAATGTAGTGACAATGTTACTAGCTATTATAGTAATGTAGTGACAATGTTACTAGCTATTATTAGTAATGTAGTGACAATGTTACTGGCTATTATTAGTAATGTAGTGACAATGTTACTGGCTATTATTAGTAATGTAGTGACAATGTTACTAGCTATTATTAGTAATGTAGTGACAATGTTACTGGCTATTATTAGTAATGTAGTGACAATGTTACTGGCTATTAGTAATGTAGTGACAATGTTACTGGCTATTATTAGTAATGTAGTGACAATGTTACTGGCTATTATTAGTAATGTAGTGACAATGTTACTAGCCATTATTAGTAATGTAGTGACAATGTTACTAGCCATTATTAGTAATGTAGTGACAATGTTACTGGCTATTATTAGTAATGCAGTGACAATGTTACTGGCTATTATTAGTAATGCAGTGACAATGTTACTGGCTATTATTAGTAATGTAGTGACAATGTTACTGGCTATTACGGTATTACTAATGTGGGGGCAATGTTGCACTGGAACAGTGATGGTGATAACGAATGGTGGACTTTAGAGTGATGAGTGGGGGCAAAGAAAAACATTACAGCCTTTTTTTGTTACTTTTACTGTTTACTGTCTGTTCATGTTACATGTTTGGCTGTTAACTTTTACACAGTTGATATAAAATATTTTACAAAAGTATTTGGTTCAGAATCTTTTTTTTCTGGATCTTCCTCATTTAAAATTCAGTGCGTCTTATGTGTCGGTGCGTCTTATGAGCCGAAAAATATGGTAAATGTTTAACTTTGCCTCGCCTATAATAAAATAATCAAACAAGAAAAAATAAAAAAGGATACATATGCATGTAATCTTATACATTCTGTATGCCTAGCTATCATAGTAAACCGCATCGCAGTCATCTGCCATTAGAAAAACAAAGCAGATGCTGAACAGTGATGTCAAGCAAAGAGCATGACTACAATGACAAACCCCACCTCCAACATCTTAGAAAACCCTTTCACAAATGCTCAGTTGTGCTCAGAAAATGGGTACATGTGGACTTTTCTCACTTAAATAAAAAACACTGAAATAGGATTATGCTCCCACCACCATGGTTTACTCTGGGAATGGTGTTCTTTGGGTTGAATTTATCATTTTCGCAGGTTGTCTTTGGCAAACTTAAATCTGGCTCTAGTGACTGTTTTCTTTGAAAAATCAATTCTTGGCAAAGTCGTTCACTAGTTTCTTGGCAGTTGTTCTTGGGTCTCACACTAGATTCCTTTCCAAAGTCTTCTCCGCACCTTGATCTCCACTGTGTTGGTCTCTGTAATGTTCTTGCTTTTGCATCTCACTGCAGTCCTTGACTGCTTTGATAAACAAGTGTGTTCTTCTCCATCTTTTTAAGGATTAACAATTGTTTCTCTTTTGCCATGATGACAATGATTTTCAGTGAAAATGGTAAAATATTCAAATACTGAAATAAAGTGGAATTTCACAGAGCATCTAATAATTTTTTCACAACTGTTCACAACAACCCCCCCCCCCTTAATGTTGTGTATTGAATGTATTATTTTTTAATAGTGTGTGATCTGTTTGGCAGCTCTGCGTCCTGCTCAGAGTCTCCTGGCGGCTCTTCCTCAAAGCAGCATTGCCGTCACCACTCAGGTCTGACATGCACTTACTCATCACATTTTACAATAATTAATTTCAACATCAGTATGTTGACAAAAACACCAGCTACTGTGCAATAGAAGAGGTTTACTATTTAACATTACTTATAATGGCCACTGAAAAGGTATATTCAAGATGAATTATCAGAGAGAAATGGTGTTTGGTTTATGTTAATCACAGTAATAACTAGAAAATTTATGACCACTGACAAATCCTGAGCAACAAAACAATTTACCCCGGCAAACCAAATCCGTATATCTGCTTAAGAAAATCATTGGGATATTGGGGTTGATTTATATGTAGAAACTTTAGCCGCAAACACACCATACAAATGAAACGATTGTACTAGTTCTCAAATGCTGGTGTTTCCAGGCAGCTACACCAACACGTAGGATTGCTGCCATGCCGGTTCCTGTAGCTCCAGCTCCAGTCACTCCTGGGACGATTTCTTTGACTCCAGGGACCAAGCGTCTGGACATGCCCTGTGTGGAGGAGCCCAGTGACCTGGAGGAGTTGGAGCAGTTTGCAAAGAGCTTCAAACAGAGACGCATCAAACTGGGCTTTACTCAGGTACTGGAGTGTGTGTGCGTGCGTGTGTGTATGGCAGGCCGTTTTATCATTTAAACATTTGACCTGACTCTCCGTAAATACATTTTAAGATAGGAATAAATCTTTCGTGACTAGTACTAAATATATTTTGACTAGGCGTAAATACATTTAGAGATATCTCCAATTATATTCCGACTAGTCGAAACTCATTTGAAGACATCCGCAAACTATTTAGAGATATCTCTAAATCATTTACGACTAGTCATAAATGTATTTGGAGATATCTCTAAATCATTTATGACTAGTCATTATTCTCCATTGACTTCCATTGAAAATTAATTGCAGATATCTTCAATTGATTTGTGCCTAGTCACAAATGTATTTACAGATATCTCTAAATATATTTTCACTAGGCGTAAATACATTTAGAGATATCTATAATTATATTTTGACTAGTCAAAATTCATTTGAAGACATCCGCAAACTATTTGGAGATATCTCTAAATCATTTACGACTAGTCATAAATGTATTTGGAGATATCTACGATTATAATTTGACTAGTCACAAAATAATTAGAGATATCTCTAAATGAATTACGGCTAGGTAAAATATAATTGGAGATATCTCTGATTAATTTTATTTAAAGATATCTGCAAAACAGTTAGAGATATCTCTAAACAATTTGTGGCTAGTCAAATTATAATCGTAGATATCTCCAAATACATTTATGACTAGTCGTAAATGATTTAGAGATATCTCTAAATAGTTTGCGGATGTCTTCAAATGAATTTTGACTAGTCAAAATATAATTATAGATATCTCTAAATGTATTTACGCCTAGTGAAAATATATTTAGAGATATCTGTAAATACATTTGTGACCAGGCACAAATCAATTGAAGATATCTGCA